>JAXMNL010000033.1:126828-143947 GCA_035128595.1 Eptatretus atami | reverse complement strand
ACATCAAATTTACAACTTGTCAAATATTGTAAGAAAATAAAAATTCATAATGAGGTTATTTGTATGAGAGATGAATTAACAAATGTGCCTAAACATACAAAGAATATTATTGTGAACTGAGAAGATAATAAAGGGAAAGGTTCTCATTGGGTTTGTATTTTTAATAGTCAAGACAAATATTATTTTGATAGTTTTGGTCTTCCCAATAAGTTAACTAAAGATGCTGCGGCTGAGTGATCAGACATTTTTCATACATTAGGAGTACAATGCAAGTTTTGAGAAAACATTCGCTCAGGCCAGCAGGTGAAGACCAAGGTTAACTCTGGATGAATATTCGATTCTCGTGTGACTGACGGTCCCGTCACAGGCTGTTAGAAATGAACAATTTCACAGTGTAGGCACAAGTGTCTTGCATCATGCCTGACATATTCTTCAGCTTCGGGGGAGCAAAACTATGCCCGATACCATAACAACTTTTCAATGTTTATCGCTGACATTGAAACATTACACACCTGATGCAGTGGAGCCTGTTAAGAAGAGGGACCATCAGCGTTGCTAGAGTTCTTTGCCCTGGTCGTAGCATTGTGTCGTTGACAAAACCTATTGAAAGACCTTCATGAAAACAGCCAAATGAAGGTGGCAGTGCTCAACATGAGCGGTTTGAGTGGTCTTCAGAGGACTTACAGCACCTACAACGATGACCAAATTAGCAAAAGGAGACGAGTAAATTCCTCCAGGCTACCTACCGTCTGGCAGACATGTTTAAAGAGGAGACAATGGCATCAGACATCGTGATGTTCGGGCCAGCATAAATATCGTGGAGAAAGCAGTGGCAAGGTCAATTGAAGCAATGTCAAATGCTTCAACAACCCCCTTCAGGTTCCCGATACTGAAAACTGTACAACATTTCATTCCGATATGCCCCAACATTATAAGTCGAGGAAGGATGTTCTGCATCAGAGGCTGCTGGTTAAGCCAAGCAAAGAGGACTTTCATTGAATAGACTGTGAAGAAGGATGGGTTCTTCGAGCCTAATCAAACTCGTCAACTTGAAAAACTCATGGCTAAGCATGCACAAGGTCTGTTAAACTCTCACCTCACAGACAAAGCATCGAGTCCAAGCAGCATCAGAAACCATCGCGTTCCAGCTACTAGTGGAAGTCCCAAATACAGATGATCATAAACTCATCTTGAAAAGTTGCTTACTACCCACTGTAACCTATCGCTCTACAGCATTGGCTTGGCTGATGGATTTCTTGCCAAAACAGACCGAATCCAAAGGCTTCAAAACGTTGTGAAAGGTTATGACGTGGAGCTATGCCTAGTAATCTGAGGGAGCCTCATTACAGAGATGGAAATGCCAATTTCCATTGTTTACGTGAAAGTTCCAGGGAAGCTCGGTGAAATATCTCGCAAAATATAGGTTCCGCGCGAACACATCAGCCATTATTTCAGCACTGATATGTACAAGGAGGACTTCTGTGAAAGCCGTGCAATGGAATAGAGAGGTTGTGGTGACAAAACTCATCATCAGTGGGTGAAAAGACAAAGCACCGCCAAGAACTGGAAACTGTTCTCGGCCAATGATGAGAACAAGACGCAGTTGTTCAGTTTTGCTGACCAACTGGAGCAGTGATGCAATCAACCGACATTCTCAATGGTTATGAGGTGGATACTCATTTGTGAAGACTTGGCCTATCGTTAACAATTGGATGCAACAAACTACGAGTGCCAAGGAGTCCAGTCTTGGCATCCTCACAAGAAGAAAACCGATTTCTCGGGTGATCTTGTACTGGATGTATGACAAGGACAGTGGCGTCAATTTGTTCGCGATGAGGAGTCGCGATTCACATATTTCTTCATCCTACTCCATTCCGAATACTTGAAGGAATCCAATTTCTTTTGAATGGCGCAAGGGCAGCATTTAAGGCACTGTATCGATGTGCCAAGTTGACTATGTCTCGCACAATCTCTCTTTGTACTGCATGCTAGGCATACATGCGTTCACAGTTGTGACAGTACAGTGCCTTTAAAGGCAAAGAGAAGTGAAGGGAAAAAAAGGGCATTGAAACAGGTGAATCATTTCAGAGGCATTCTCAAATTGGGGGATTCTTGGGAAGTGGAGGAAAAGGTGATGAGGGAGTTTGGAACAGTGACTTGTATGCTATATAGCAACAAAGGAAAACAAGTGAAGAACTCTGATTAAAGTCATGCAGGAGAGTTGCGGTGGAAAGAACGTCCTCAGCAAATCCAGCTATTTTGATTGCCACACTGGCCACAATGTCGTATGCCTTGAGCGCACGTGTGTCGGTGCAAACTTCCAGGTCAGGAAAGGAGCTGGTGGCATGTTGCGTCCTTTGTTACAACCCAAACGATGGCATGGTGGACGTTGAAAACCGGGATCAATGCAGCCAAAGTTGGACTGTGGTTGAGTGATGCCATGCAGTTGTGGACATTCTCGAGGAAAACATTGAGAACCGAACATGGATGAATCAGACATTGTGACAGTGAGATGACAGTTGAGCTCGATGAAAAGTGACCTCCTTGAATGAATGGATCAGATATGATAGTGAAGTGACAGGTGACGCCTGAGGGGTGCCCGTAGGAGGAATTACAAGACATTGGTGAGGTGAACACTGCTTTATTACGATGATTCAGTCAATCTGATAAATAGTACAGGAAACAATGGGTAAAGCATACAAGTATGGATCCAATTGCATGTGCTGCTGTAAGAGTTGGTATTTTAGTTCGTCCACCGAAATACAACACAGTTGTATTGCCAAAATGGGTGTGGCCATTTAACCTCAGATGACGTCACTGATGACTAAATCTTGGCTATTGGATTGCATGTCAGGTGGTAGGATCATTCCTCAATACCTAAGATTTTGATACCAAATATGTCAAAATTGGATCGTTTGAAGTACGAAATTAGATTTGATTGGGTTTGCGCCAATTTGCATGCTTTTGGCGGAAAAAAAAAACGGCCATGTTTAAAAAATGGGTCCAAAACTGTTGTTTATGCATGGCTTAATCAATAGAACATTCCAGATTTTCAAACTTATATTAACTTGGGTACCTATTGGCTCCATTTGAACCATTTTGCTGAGAAATTCCCTTTGGAATGGTATGGGATGAATTTTCTTAAGAAGGGGCGGTGTTTTAGGCAGTGTCAAATTTCGTGACGTTATGACCTCTGTTGACATATTACTGAATGAATTTGAATAAAGCTTACATAGCATTGTAGGACTAGCCAAGGCCAACATTTTAGGGGTCATTTGCTATTCTACAATGATGGTTGCAAGATTACAGCCATTTCAAATTTCCCCCTACCCCTAATCAACTACCCGCGGTTAGAAAAATGGCGTAACAAAAAAGTGTCCATGTGGGGGGGGGGGAACTTGAGCCCAAGTTTTTCCCGTTAACATCATTTTTGTAATCAATAGACCCATGGTTAACCATAAATAATAGATCCCAGGGTTAAACAAAAGAAACCAATAGTGAGGGGGGTGCATGTGGACCCCCTCTAGCCCAGGCCTAAAAAGGTTAAAACAAAGTGATCCTGTAACAAAAAAAATTGCACTTTTTCTCAGTGGATGGACACGCCTCCGAGCAACCACCGCATAGCAACCACGGGACCAATAAAGGTGGAAAAGTACGTCTAATCGATGTTAGATTGAAACATGGGTACATTTTACCAAAATAAACGCCAGCAGCTTGGAGAAGCTTCCACAGCCTAACAAAGTCGCTAAACACTCATGCAACACTCCAATGAAACGATTGATAATAAACAGCTCCGCTTTGGCATGCAATTAGAAATCATGAACTGTCAATTAAAACATACACCTCCGAAGACACCCAAAATGTGAAATATGTCCAATTGGACAAATGAACATTTTTCTCAGAGTCGGAGCTGCTTGTAAACTCGATATTATGAGCTTCAATTTTGTTAGTTCTGGTTAGCTTAAACAGATTCTCACCGGTGATTGCATGTGCGGAAACGAAAATAAAGCAATGAGACGTTGAACATTTGGGCATTTGCAAGCATTGCAATTTATCAGCAATTCAAAGCTATGATGAAGAGAGCATTCGATAATACGAGTGAGGAAAGTGAAACAAAAACTTTATCATTACAAATCGTTGCGGCTGTTCCAAGTCAAGGCTGGTTGAGCTGGCCAAAAAAAACAATGGCGCTTTTAGACCGCAGCGAGGATTACCAAGAACGCCTTTTAGATCCCATCGAGAGTTGGTGACCGAAGGATTGAACCTGAATAAAGGATATAATTAAATAAGGCTGTTAATTATCTTTTAAAGAGATGTTTTAATTAACCCAAACACCCAATTTTCACTCTTGCACTTCCTTGGAGTTTTCTTAGTTCTGCCTGTAAAGTTTCGGGCTGCTAGGTTTTATGGTTTTTGAGTTATGGAGGAACATACACACACACACACACATACACCACAATTATTAGTATATAGTAAATTTGCAGTCTAAAAACAAGAATATGCTTTAATAAGTAAGGAGTATGTGGGAACAGGTCCATTTGGAGTAATAATTTTAATAACATTCTTACAAGCAACGAATGCATTTCAATATCACTTCATTTGATATCTGCAGATCCTGCATCTTTAAAACACTGCATACAGCCTTGGCACAGATTGCAGTACACTATCCGAAGCCGCGGCCTGATAGCGAATATTCTGTGTGCAATATTGTTTTCCCTGAAGTGGTTCTTATAGGCTGGAACAAAAGCTAAGCAACAAAAGAGAAAAAGCATGCTGAAGTTATCAATTCCGAGTCGTGACAGCTGAAAGAAAGTTTTTGAAGACAAAATGCCAAGAAGATGCAAGTTGCCGACAAGTAGCCAATACGACAGTGCGCAAGCCCAATCCAGACAGAGGACATTCACCACTCCAGATGAATGTTCCTGGGTCGAGCTCGTTGTGCGAGCCAGAGTAGCTGGGTTCATAACCGCCAAAGAGAAACAACAATCAATCTGGAATCAATAGTACTGCACCAAACATTTGGGATGAAACAGCATGATAGCAAACCACAAAGGTTGCATCAGGCAAGGATCTGAAATTTGACAACATCGGTCGGTTTAATTCAAGTAAGATTAGGATGGTACACAATATTATTTTGAAATGACTTATTAAATCTAAAGCATGTTTTGAATCTGGAAAATAGGTATGCTTAAACGCATGTCAGCAACCATGATGAGGACGCAAAAGGAAGCTGATTCAGGGATATAAATCCAAACAAGCAGAAGGAGCTGATGTCAGGATGTTAGATGAACAAAGCAAAGTGAACTGATGTCAGGGGTGTTATAATGGAACAAGGGAAAACAGGAAGCCTGATGTCAGGATGTTAGATAGAACAAACAAAAGGAATCTGATGTCATGGATGTCGATATAAGCAAAAGTTAAGCTGATGTCAGGGATGTCGAATGATAAGCAAAAGGAAAGCTGATGTTCAGTGATGTTTAAATAGAACAACAAAAAGGAGCTGATGTTAGGAGATGTTGAACAGAACAGCAAAAGTAAGCTGATGTCAGGGATGTTAATTGTAGAACAACAAAAGAAGCTGGATGTCAGGGATGTTGAACGAACAAGCAAAAGGAAGCTGAATGAGTGGAGTAATGTCAAGAAGAACAACCACATACCCCATTAATGGTGTTAAGAGGACTAGGAAGTAATCCTACCTAGTTAGGACACAAAAACAAGTAGTTTGAATAAACAATACCATCAGATTGCTGTCAATTGCTAAAAAATATAAACACAAGCAAATACAACAAAGAAACAAGAATGGCACTTGGGAGAATGCATAAACTTCACCAGGTGAACAGTTTACATTTTGGTATCCCAATGAGAGCTGAATCCGCATCCAGACCTGAACCAAAACGAATTGGCTTGTTATGTCACCCTACTCAACTCAAACCACCAGTTCGTCGGAATCCGTCCAAATTCCTGAGATATTGAGCTATGTATCATTTTTGAACCCGATCCTCTGATCAGTGAAGAACTCGCTGAAAAAATTATTGAATCCGGATCCGTATCATAACCAAATTTTAAATTGCCGGTGTGTATCGTCAACTAAGCCAACTCATCGACTTAGGTTTTGTCCTAACCCATCCATAACTTTTTTCAGATATGTGCTGTACTGTATTATATATTTTTTGGCCTCATCTCTCAATGTGAACAATCACTTTGAAAAAATATATAAAATTCCAGGATCCTGATCCAGATTCTTTATCAAAATTAATACTTCGTCTTGTAACACAGCCAACCCCTCCACAAGTTTCGTCCGAATCTGTCCCACAAATCTTTGAGATATCCTACTCACAGACAGACAGGGTGTGAAACATAATCCTCTGTCCAATAGAAACAAACAACAGACAGACAGACTTGTACATAACCAACAGACAGACTAGTACTAACCTCTGTCTGTAACATAACCAAAGGACAGACTGCTAATGTCCAACAGCAGACTGTACATAACCTCTGGTCCAAACTTAGGTCGTGGAGGTAGTTACCGGTCAATGAGTGCACCAGCTGTTTGCGTTTGAGAAGAATTAGGTCCGGACCCCAGGCCTTACAACAACGGTGAAACAACATTCCATCTCCAACCTATCTCTACAACTCCTCTGCCTTCTTCACCCAATACCATATTATCATTTGGTGAAACTCCCTCAGTGTCCAAGTGGAATTAACATTTTCATGTAATATATGACAGGACACAAACATGAGGTCTGTTGCTGGAAACTTTTGCTCAATCCATGACAGCATGTACAAGTCAGCTTCATCCACCTCTTAAATACAGGTTATGCTAACCTTCATTAATCTCGTGATGCACTTATTACCAAGTACTTGTGAAAAAACGTCCCAAAACATGCACAAAGCATGTAACTACCACCCATATAGTAAGTTTTGGTAACAATCCTATTATGTATCGTAATGAAGAAATTAATATTCTAGAAATATGACTAAATGAAGAAATATGACTGGGTTTTTCCTGGGAGCTTCAGCAGATGAATGATGTCATGCAGTTGGGAAATACAGTATTTTATATGAATGAGGGCTAAATAAATAATTGTGTGATTTCCTGGAGTTTTTTATAGGAGATTAATTTCCTGGAGATTTTTATAAGTTTCTGCACCAAGGCTGGAACAGTAGCTGTGAGAAGTTCGTGGCAGATCGATTATATGCTGTTAGTGCTGTAATTGTTACTGTATGTGAACAGTATCAAAGGTTCTACAGAATACAGAAAAATCTTATATTTTTTTTATGTGATTATATTGATGTTTAAGAAATAAACAAAGAACTGAACGTGGTTTTTAATTCTAATAATTTTTGAGGTGTTACAGTTGAAAAAGCAAACCCTAAAGTCAGGTACGGTCCCTAAAAAAATTCCAGTAAAACGCTCGTGAATCATCCAGGAAGGATTGGCTTACACCGCAATGGATAATGTGCCGCCACTTGCTTCAAAACTCATCCAAAGTGAATTTCACGAATAATTTTCTGATCAAGAATTCCCAGATTCGACGATAGTCAAAATCATGATGTAGAAGGTGCTGTCAAGAACTGTCACATATTCACCCGAGGTCGAAGATGACGTCAATGGGAAGGCGCGGTAATCGAATATAAAAGTGATACAACTAAAACATTAAAATCTTCCTTTCAGAATTTATTTCAGACAAAACAATGAAAAATAAGTGTTTACGTGAAACCAAACATGATTTTCTATTCTGGACTCTTTAAGCTTCAAATTGGGAATTTTCAGTTGTGCTGATAAAAACTTACAGGCTTGTCAAATAATGTGATCTTTAAAATATACCATAGAGCAAGCAGGGAAATTATTAATGTCGTAACAGACAATATGTCCATCAATGGCAATTTACAGACTATAAGAGATTTTTGCTTATAGTTATATCCGAACACCGACAATTTTCGATCACCTTTCAGAGGAATCACTAACATAGATGCTCTTCACAATCAAGCAAGACCTGCAGCTGAAATGAAGGAACAAGTTAGAGGGTCTTCGCACTTTTACAGGTAACATCCATGGGCCTGCCCATGTAGAGCAAAGGTGCGCCCAAACATCCAGCCAGGGAGGCCAACACACGTGATGATGGCAATTCGTTCCATCACCGTGGAATCTCTCTTGAATTAAAAGATCGACATCACCCAATATCGTTACAACATCCAAGGGATACCCAGAGTAAGGCAACGTAATTGTAACTGGGTCAGAAAAGCCAAAGAATTTCGATGGGTTTGAGTGAAACAGTCATCTCTCTGCATGTTGGGACCACATGCTGTCTGGACAGCGGAGGCATTCCGAGAATCCTGCATGTTTTAAAGTCAATCAAAAAGGAAAAAATCAACAGAACTGAAAAAAAATTCATTATCTGACATGTAAAGTGCCTTCCTATGGTAAGATGAAAAATTACAACAGTGGAAAAAGTTCTCCAATGATTCCAAAGCAATGAAGTTAATGAGTAAGATAATACACCACAATACTGTGATGAGATACTTCCAAGTTATCACCAATATAACAAAATCTATATTTGTCTCTCTGTGTGTCTCGTCCCTGTGTTGTGTCTCTCTCTCTCTCTTCCTCTCGCTCTCTACCTCTCTCTCCGATACCTCTCCCTTCCCGCCATCGATCACGTCTTCTCTCCTCTCTCTCCCTCCTCTCTCTCTCTCTCTAAGAAGCTTCCTGAGCAAGAGTTTCTTGGGGTGAAATTTTAATTTGTTCATGGGTGCAAGCGAATAGCTCTGCGTCTTTCACAAAGACACCACGTGCATTAAACGTCGACAACTAAATGCCAGTAGACCGATTGTGTTCCAGCGTCCATCAGTGGGATCACACAAATTTATGAATCATCCTGCCGTGAAACACCAGGATTAGAATTTATAGACTGGTAGGGATTTTATCCCACAATGCAGTCACTGATCACCTCCAACCATTCTTTCTCTTCTTCCCTGCCTAACAGAGCTAACTTCAACCATTGTCTTCCAGGTCATTCTTCCTGTCTCGGGCTGGGCTCTTAACCTGTGGTTCGTGACCGGCTATTAGATACAGTCAGAACGTACAATCGTCAATCGTCGCTTATGTTATGATATCTATAAATAGTGTTGTGGATTTTTTCACCGCAACCCCTTTGTGATCGTTGAAGGATCTTCCTGTTGATTGTGGGAATCCTATTTAACTTCAGGCAGAAGTTTAACGTTTATCCGATTTGGTTATAAAATCCTGCATAAAACCCACCGACAACTGATAACGAATGTCCACACAAGTCCGTTCTCTTTGTGAAACAATTTATTTCAAATTATCCCTATAACTCTCACCCACGTACAATGAAGCTAAGAATCCCCATTTGTTCGCAATATTATTTGTTTCTATTCATTTATTCTTACTTTTAGTTATCGTTAAAACCAACCCGATTCAATTCAACTTCACATTACATCAGAGAGTTTTATTCTAAACTTGGTACTTGGTCAGTCCAAGAGTACAAGCCACTAGGATACTATACTTCCTCACGTGCCTTGCTCTGACTGAAACAATTTACATTCAAAGGCATTTATACTTTCATGTGGAGAAGTGGTGGGGGCTATCCAACCCCAGACTACAGACGTGTCCTTTAGGCGGAAGCCACTACGCACATTTCGAGGCAAAGGGTTCACTGTTATCGCCCAGGGTCAACACCGCTCCGACCAAACATTTATCACATTTAGGGAAAAAAGTCTCTTGCCAGAAAGGCAGCCATTCAACTTAGCATAAAAACTACAATTTCTATAAAAACTCCATTTGTTAACATTTAGAATACATTTAATATAAATTTTTCCCCCGCAATAGTTTACTGTTGATAGAATTGGAAGAAAACATCCACATATTTTAATTTGAAAACCTTGCCTCAGATATGTTTGGTACACAGGCTGTTAGTTTTGTGCATAGTTACTTACATAAAATTACATCAACAGTGTTTATATATATATATATATAGATATTATATATAATATATATATATATATATATAAATATATATATATAATAATATATATTTGCAGGCAAGCTTAAAATGAAAATGTCAAAGAAAAAGAAGTGGGACGAAGTCACATAATCCTTTGGCTTTTGCTTTCATCCCCAAAACATGATGGAACACAAAAGCTGCAGTACTTCTTTTGTGGCAAGATTTTTGCCACATGGAAAACATGTAGCCAACAAATTGAAAGAAGCACCTTACGTCTTGTCCCTCCTGAAACAAATGGACAGTGTGGATCTCCTTTCATGCAAGGCTCAATTTGAAAAGGCTGGAGTCTTTCCAAAAATTGATATTCCACCAACACAAAAATGCTCATCTTGAAGCATCCCCACAAAGTTGCTTATCGCTTGCCAAGAAAATTAAGCCACACTCGATTGAGACAACCTTGGTGAAGCCATTGTGCCTTGGAAATGGTCGAGCTGGTTTTTGGCTTGGAGCAGAGGAAGAAAAGTGAAGCAAGTACCTCTGTTCAAATGACATCATCCACTCTAGAATCGCTACATTTCTTCTAATATTTGAAGCAGGTCAGTAGTAGATAATGGGGTTCTGCTGCAGTCATTCAATGAATGGGAAAAAGGGGAAACTCTCTATTTAAGGTTAAAAAGCCCTGAAACAGGAGTCCGATATTTCTCCCATTTACTCCTCTCCCATGCAAATGAAATGGGGGAAAAAACTCTCTTAATAACCCCTAAAACTCCTAAAAGGAGACGGATAATACAAATGAATTGAAAAAAACCTCTGTCTCAGGTCTCAAAAGCTCGATCCAGGAGTGTTAATTCTCTGCCCCCTTCCCTCCCTCCAACCCTTCAACCCCCCCCCTCCCCAATGTTAAATTGGGACTTAACTTAAGGACTGACTTAAATGTGGATTATAATTAAGATCTCTGCCCCATTACAAACTGATTTTCCTTTATAATATTTTCACACCATCGAAGATGATCCATCCAAAGAGATGGGAATGTTTTTTAAGTTTTTTTCAGTTCGTGCCGGAAAAAGAGAAGTATTCTGTGAGAGACAAAGGTCTTGTGGTTATATTTTAAATCAGCACAAACAGGTTTTTTTAAATGATCGTTTTTATCAAATCATCAAGCATTTTCATTTTTGTGTATAAATGACCAGACTGCTTGAGAATGTATCGCCCACGTATTTCCCAAGTTGTCTCGCCCGAAACCGTCATTTCCATGGGTGTACACGCCTTGAAATTCCAAGATTACGTAATCCACTTCCTCGAAGTTGTTTTATAAACGAGCCTGTCAGTCGTAACTTTGTCTGAAAGCTTTATTAATTTTTCTCATCTTGCCTATGAGAGAAACGATGAAACATGAACTATTTTCATCTGATGAAGAAGAGAACCCATTACAATATCGGTAAGTTTGTTTGTGTTCTTCCTCTGAGAACAGCAGTGAAAGCAACTGATTATTAATTAAATCACTGTATGACTAATAATATTGTTTTTTCAACAGATTGTCTCCAATAAACAACATCGTTGACACTGATGTTGAAATGAATTATCCGAATTACACAACATATGGATACAGATGTACTACATTTTTTACAAGAGATTCGGATTTTCAGGGAGAAAATGAGAATATCATTACCGACTGGGAGACATGCTGTCATCTCCTATAATTTGAAAGACCCGACTTCAAGGTGAGAACACGCACTCATGATGTGGTTTTGTAGTATCAACTGCTTGTTCTGTCTATCTTATATTAGTAATATATTATATATATTAATATTATATATATTTATTATAATATATATTATTATTATTTGTCATTCTGCCATCTGTCTCGCTTCAATATGCTCTTTTGTGCTGTCTCTATATCTTCTCCTGAGTTTAACAATTATTATTTTATTTTTCAGTTTAAACACCTGTCTGGATGAACAAACACACAAGTTAATCGTCTGCAGAATCTGACCTGACACTCAGAACATCTGAAGCAGACTGCTTGGAATATTCATCTTTTATAAACTGAATATTTAATATTATTCGATGTTGATTAATTATAATTGTTTTTCTAATTATCTGATTCTTAACTAAAAAAGAATCAAGAAGGAAGGAAGGGGGGTGTGCGCTCCCCACTGACCCATCACCCCACCCCCTCCCCTCCCCATGTGTGTGTGTGTTGGAAGGGGGGGTGTGGTCAAAGGGGGTGCACAGGGGGATGAGGGGGTAGGGCTTGTGTGGAGGGTTTGTGTGGGGGGCTAGTGTGGGAGGGCTTTGTGGGTGGGTTTATGTGGGTGGGCTTGTGTGGGCGGTTTTTGTGGGACGGTATTGTGGGAGGGCTTTGTGGTGGGGTTTGTGGGGAGGGTTTAGTGGTGGGTGTTGGGTGGGGTTTATGTGGGGAGGGTTTTGTGGGATGGGCTTCTGTGGATGAGTTTATGTGGATGAGGCTTTGTGGATGAGGTTTGTGTGGATAGATGGATGGGTGGATGGGTGGATGTGGATGGTGGATGGGTTGGTGGATGTGTGGATAGAATTTTTTAATTAAATAAACATGTTGTTGTGGGAACTAATTAACTAATCTACTAATCACTAATATGTGAATAGATGATGTGGGTGGAGCTGTGTGGAGTGGGGTTTGTGTTGTGGAGTTGTGTGGGTGGGTTGTGTGGGCTTGTGTGGTGGGTTTGTGGGTGGGGTTGTGTGGGGTTTGTTGGGTGGGGTTTGTGTGGGTGGGCTTGTGTGGGGGAGTCAAAAAGGGGCGGAGTCAAAAAAAATTCAATTTATCTTTGTCTTTTGTAATTCCTGTGAATAAAATGAACCTAAAATCTCTTCCCCTTCTAAATCATTATCTTATAAGTCCAAGGAACCGTATCTATTACATCAACAATTTTAAAAAGTTCTTTAGTCCATCGTTTACGAACCTTTTTCAAAATGAGATTTCCACCTTATATTCTTACGATATCACCAACTTTGAACTTAGGTTTTCTGACATTAATCTCTTTTTCATATTTTAATTTTGTAAATGTTTCTGATGGTTTCATATTTGTTGACACTTGAATCGTTGTATTATACTTATCCACAATATCCTGAATAAAAGATGACCATTGTTGGAACCGATTGTGTGAATTTTTATATAGTCTCTCTTTTAAGGTACGATTAAAACGTTCAAAACAACGGCTTCCTTCATTAAAGGTACTGTATAATGTAATACTGTTATTTTTTAAAATTCATAAATGTCTTGTTATAAAACTCTCTACCCTCATCAGTCCACAATTTTTTAGGTTTTCTCTTACTTTTATAAATATCTGTTGAAAGGCTAACATAAGAGTATTACCTGTTTTGTTTTTTTAGGGACAACCCAGCGCTATCTACTCCTCAAATCAATAACGGTTAAAGCATACTTGTACCCCTTATCATTATTGAGTTCAATCAAATCAGCGACCAGATATAATCAACTTCCTTGGAATAAACCTTCCTTCTCTGAAACTTTGTGAATATTGGTTTATGTAATTCATCAGCTAATTGCTCTTCAGTCTTAATGACATCATTAGAGCCTATAAGTTTTTGAATTTCCAAGTCCAAGTTTCAATTTAGCACTGATCATCTTCTTCACGATGAACCTATCAACTTTTTCTCTCAAGGTTGGATTTTGTATCAGAGACAAATTATACAACATTTCTCTATCGCTTCATGCTTTTCTTCAAAGTTGTGGTATTCCCATAATCAATATCGTGCCTCATGCACACTTCATCAACCCTATTGATAGGTTTACTCCATGGTTTAGGATTGTCTGCCTCATCTAATCTTTTATCCAAGTTTGTGCCTGGACCACAGAAAGAATACCCTGGTAGATGTAATTCCCCTGGTATTCCAGTAGTTTAAATTTACTTCCTGATAAAAACTTTGTATATCTCCTCGAGTTTGTGTTTGGAGATAAATTGATTTTTTTTGAACCACACACCGAACATATACCTTTTGTATAACCCTGTTATTTTTACTTTTAATAATATGAAATATTTTTAGTATTAGTTTTCTTTTTACATTTGAGACAATAACTCATTTATTTATGAGAAAAATTCCTCAGAGTGCAAAAACTTTTTAGTTTCCAACATGCACATTTGAATCTTAATTTTTAAAACATAAGAATCCTAGAAGAAACTCTTCACTCTCCCTCCATTATTTAAGAAAAAAAAAATGAAAAACTTTAATTAAAGTAATATCTTCCCTGAAAACGATGTCAATAGTCTTGTCGAAAATATTCAATAGACTTGTCAATTCTTTGTTTTCCTCCTCCGTGGGTTGAGTTATTTTCTGTAATACCCCAATCTTTTTTAATCTCACTGGTTCCATATTTTTTATTTATTTTTCCTCTTTCCTCCCTCTTCTCTCTTTCTCCTTCTCCCTCTTCTCTCTTTCCTCCTTCTCTCTCTTTTCCTCCCTCTTCTCTTCTTCTCTCTTTCCTCCTCTCCTCTTCTCCTCTCCCCTTCCTCTCTTTCCTTTTTCCTCCTCTTCTCTCTCTTCTCTCTCTTCAACTCCTTCCTCGTCCCTTACTATCCTTGAATCACTTACACCCCATAGAATATATACATATATTCATCAGGATTTCTTGTTATTCCTGTATCCAAAATAATTTTTTACAACAGGAAACCAATAAAATTTCTTTGAATTTCTAAAAGAGCCTTACGTTTTCTTAACTTTATAATTTTTTCATTATTTAACATTTTAATTAATCAAGTTGTGTTTATCAACATCAGCATAAAGCCAATCTTTTATTGAAAATACATCATTCTTATGTTGTAGAACATATTTATTAAAATACCGAATACCCTTTTCTTGAAGGTATGCTTGGACACAGAAATGATAATTTTCTTGAAGCCTTCTTGCGTCATTTATGTATTAGAAATATTATGAAATAATATTATGACACGAAACACCTCCCCATCTTCCCATAGTTAAATCATTTTGTATTTCCTACTTATTAATATAATCCTGTTTTTTCTGTTTTCATGATATAAACAGGCAAAACCATTATTATATTTACCCTTATTAAATTCTTTTATTTGTTGTTTATACATCGTGCTCCACAAAACTCATTCTCATACCAAGTGGATAATATTCTTCCTTACGAGACTGATTTAATTGTTCCAGGTCTTCGAGGTAATTTTAAATGACCAATTATACCCTAAATCATTCATATCATACCCCCATTGTTCTATTCTCATACAAACGATACGCCCTTCTTTATAAAAATTTATTTTAATTCGAACTGTGAATTCTGTATGACCTGGAGATAAAATCAACACTTCTGTATCTTTGGAATAACACGGCCGTTTTATTTAAGGATATATATTGTGATAAATCACATTTATAGCCGTGTTGGCAGTGGTTCAGAGGCAGTGCTTGGATCCAAAAGGTCCTGAAGTTCAAGCCCGTTGGGTCACTGAAATAATACACCAGGGGTTGACTCAGCCTGTTCATCCTTCAGAGGTCGGCGAAATGAGTACCAGTGTACTGGGCGTGTGTATAACCCTCGGTTTAAAATGGTGACCATATCCTTGTGTCATATAGAGGGCGACCCTAAGGGTTGCGGTCAGAAAGGGCATCGGTTGTAAAAAAACATGTGCCAAATCCTACTTGCGGATCATACGGATGATCGCGATGTGGTGACCGCCCCTCACGGGAGCAGCCAAAAAGAAGAAGAGATTGTGATAAATCACTTAATCTCACCAAGTCATTCGCGTCAGTCAGGCTTGATAAATTTATATTTATAGCATTTTCATATAATATTTTTGTGTTATACTATATTTCTGTCGTTCAGCCTTCCGTCTTTGCTAATAATTGATAAATCAATATCCATTCTTGGATAACCAAGATAGAACCATCTTTACACCATATCATTTATATAGATTAAAATAATGTCATAAATTGTTTTATTTTCCAAAAACGAAGTTTTTGCAAGATATGTTAGTCAGCTTGTATGTTTTTTTTTTTTTTTCTTTTATCTTGCCAAAAACGAAGTTTTTTGCAAGATATGTTAGTCAGCTTGTATGTTTTTTTTTTAATTTTTATTTTTTGTCTTCAATCACGTTATAACAAATTCTGCAGACACAGTTATCAATGAAATTTTTGTAACTTGCATTATCAGAGCGGTATAGAAGTCCCCTTTCAGCGCATAAATTTGTGAAGGTCAAGGTCAAAGTCAGCGTCACTTTTGCGCAAATCAGGAGTCGACGAAACCCTTATTTTTTGAAGTAATTTTGATCGGATCGTCTTCCAACCTTCTGAAATATAGTTCATGGTCTGGCGCTCAGTCTGAATTAATTTTTGGTGGCGATTGGCCTTGACCTTCATATGTTTTTGTTTTTTTTTGTCTGTAATCACGTATAAATCACTCTCAGAGCACAGTTATCATTAGGAAATTTTTTTGAACTTCGATATGCAGAGCGTATAGAGGTCCCTTTCAGCGCATAATATTTGAAGGTCAAGGTCAAAGGTTCAAGGTCACTTTGTCGCAAATCAGGGGAGTCGACGAAACCCTTAATTTTTTTGCAGTAATTTTGATCGGATCGTCTTCAAACTGAGGGGAATTATAGTTCATGGGTCTGCTGCTCAGCTGATTAATTTTTGGGGGATTGGCCTGACCTTCATCGCGTTAGCCGCCTAAGTCAATATTTTGACCCCAAGCGTCAAATGTTCCAAGTTTTAGGAAACCATTATCGTGTAGTACCGACTCAAATTGAAACACCTCGATTGAGTGCTTTCTAGATATGTCAAGGCTTGAGACATTAATGCCGTCATTTGGTGACGTTATGAGCAAACGCATATTTTTTCATTTGGTACTCTGCATAACGATTCTCATCGAATCTCTCGTAGGCAGATGATTTCTCAAGAGGTCCGTCCTGGTGGACTAGCGTCTGTTCACCTCAGTGTGGACCTAAAGAAGTCCATACTGTGGCTCCCTTTTGGCAAGATACGGGTCACCCCTGCTGAGTGACATTGGTTTTTTTATTTATTTGTGAGTGAAAAACACATAGTAGACATAATTGACCACACAGACACTTGGAAGGTTAATTATGGACTTTGAAATGTTTGTTAAACACCATTCTGAAGAATTTTATGATTTCAACAGGTGC
>JAXMNL010000033.1:109615-126803 GCA_035128595.1 Eptatretus atami | reverse complement strand
ATAATTAAATTCCAAGTGTTGTGGTCAATTATGTCTATATGTGTTATTTCAACTCAACAAAAATAAAATAAAAAAACCAATGTCACCAGCAGGGTGACCCGTATCTTGCCAAAAGGTGACCACGTATGACTTCTTTAAGGTCACACTGAGGTGAACAGCCAATAAGTGTAACTAAAGATGCTGGCTGAGTGATCAGAACATTTTTCATTACATTAGGAGTACATGCAAGGTTTTGAGAAAACATTCGCTTCAGGCCAGCAGGTGAAGACCACGGTTAACTCTGGATGACATATATCGATCTCGTGTGACTGACGCTGTCCCTTCACAGGCTGTTAGAATGAACAATTTCACAGTGTAGGCACAAGTGTCTTGCATCATGCTGACATATTCTTCAGCTTCGGGGACAAAACTATGCCCGATACCTAACAACTTTTCAATGTTTATCGCTGACATTGAAACATTACACGACCCTGATGCAGGGAGCCTGTTAAGAAGAGGACATCAGCGTTGCTAGGAGTTCTTTGCCCTGGTCGTAGATGTGTCGTTGACAAAACCTAATTGAAGAGACCTTCAATGAAAACAGCCAATCGAAAGTGGCAGTGGCTCAACATGGAGCGGGTTTGAGTGGTCTTCAATGGACTTACAGCACCTACAACGATGGACGCCAAATTAGCAAAGGAACGATAAATTCCTCCAGGCTACCTACCGTTGGCAGACATGTTTAAAGAGGAGGACATGGCATCAGACATCGGATGTTCGGGCAGCATAAATATGCGTGGAAGAAAGCATGTGGCAAGTCAATTGAAGCAATGTCAAATGCTTCAACAACCCCTCAGGGTTCCCGATACTGAAAACTGTACAACATTTCATTTCCGATATGCCCAACATTATAAGTCGAGAAGGATGTTCTGCATCAGAGGCTGCTGGTTAAGCCAAGCGAAAGGAGGACTTTCATTGAATAGACTGGATGAAGAAGGATGGGTTCTTCGAGCCAATCAAACTCGTCAACTTTGAAAACTCATGGCTAACATGCACAAGTCTGTTAAACTCTCACCTCACAGACAAAGCATCGAGTCCAAGCAGCATCAGAAACATCGCGTTCCAGCTACTATGGAAGTCCCAAATACAGACTGATCATAAACTCGATCTTGAAAAAGTTGCTTACTACCCACTGAAACCTATCCCTCTACGATTGGCTTGGCTGATGGTTTCTTGCCAAAACAGACCAATCCAAAGGCTTCAAACACGTTGTGAAAGGTTGATTGACGTGGACTTGCCTAGTAATCTGAAGGAGAGCCTCTATTACAGAGATGGAAAATGCAATTTCCATTGTTTAACGTGAAAGTTCCAGGGAAGCTTCGGTGAAAAATATCTCGCAAAAAATTAGGTTCCGCGCGAACACCATCAGCATTATTTCAGCACTGATATGTACAAGGAGGACTCTGTGAAAGCCGTGCAATGGAATAGGAGAGGTTGTGGTGACAAAACTCATCATCAGTGGGTGAAAAGACAAAGCACCCCAAGACTGGAAACTGTTCTCGCCAATGAATCGAGAACAAGACGAGTTTGTTCAGGTTTTGCTGACCAACTGGAGCAGTGATGCAATCAAGCCGACAATTCTCAATGGTTTGAGGTGATACTCATTGTGAAGGACTGGCCTATCGTTAACATTGGATGCACAAACTACGAGTGCCAAGATCCAGTCTTGCATCCTCCAAGAAGAAAACCGAATTTCTCGGGTGATCTTGTACTTGGATGTATGACAAGGACAGTGGCGTCAAATTTGTTTCGCGATGAGAGCGCATTCACATATTTCTTCATCCTACTCCATTACCGAATACTTGGAAGGAATCAATTTCTTTTGAATGGCGCAAGGGCAGCATTTAGGCACTGTATCGATGTGCCAAGTTGACTATGTCTCGCACATCTCTCTTTGTACTGCACTGCTAGGCAATACATGCGTTCACAGTTGATGACAGTACAGTGCCTTTAAAGGCAAAGGAGAAGTGAAGGGAAAAAAAGGCATTGTAAACAGGTGAATCATTTTCAGAGGGCATTCTACAAATTGGGGGATTCTTGGGAAGTGGAGGAAAAGGTGATGAGGAGTTTGGAACAGTGTACTTGTATGCTATATAGCAACAAAGGAAAACAAGTGAAGAACTCTGATTAAAGTCATGCAGGAGGAGTTGCGGTGGAAAGAACGTCCTCAGCAAATCCAGCTATTTGATTTGGCCACACTGGCACAATGTGTAGTGCCTTGAAGCGCACGTGTGTCGGTGCAAACTTCCAGGTCAGGAAAGTGGAGCTGGTGCATGTTGCATCCTTTGTTACCAACCCAAACGATGGCATGGTGTGGACGTTGAACCGGGGATCAATGCAACAAAGTTGGACTGTGGTTAGAGTGGATGCATGGCAGTTGGTGGACTTCTCAGGAAAACGATTGGAGAACGGAACCAATGGATGAATCAGCATTGTGACAGTGAGAGTGACAGTGAGCTCGATTGAAAAGTGACCTCCTTGAATGAAATGGATCAGATGTGATAGTTGAAGTGACAGTGACGCCTGAGGGTGACCGTAGGCAGGATTACAAGACATTGGTGAGGTGAACACTCTTTATTACATTGATTCAAGTCAATCTGATAATAGTACCAAGGAAAATGGGTAAAAGCATACAAGTATGGATCCAATTGCATGTGCTGCTGTAGAGTTGGTATTTAATAAGTTCGTCAACCGAAATACAACACAGTTGTATTGCAAAATGGGTGTGGCCATTTAACCTCAGATGACGTCACTGATGACTAAATCGTTGGCTTTGGATTGCATGTCAGTAGGTAGGATTCCTCAATACGCTAGATTTGATACCAAATATGTCAAAATTGGATCGTTGATGTACGAAATTAGATTTGATTGGGTTTGCGCCAATTTGCATGCTTTTTTGGCGGAAAAAAAAACGGCCATGTTTAAAAATGGGTCCCAAAACTGTTGTTATCCATGGCTTAACAATAAGAACATTCCAGATTTTCAAACTTTATATTTAACTTGGGTACCTATTGGCTCCATTTGAACCATTTTTGCTGAGAAATTTCCCTTTGGAATGGTATGGGATGAATTTTCTTAGAAGGGCGGTGTTTTAGGCAGGTGTTCAATTTCGTGGACGTTATGACCTCTGTTTGACATATGTTACTGAATGAATTTGAATAAAGCTATACATAGCATTGTAGGACTAGCCAAGGCCCAATCTTTTAGGGGTCATTTGCTATTCTACAATGATGGTTGCAAAATTACAGCCATTTCAAATTTCCCCTACCCCTAATAACTACCCGGGTTAGAAAAATGGGCATGTTAACAAAAAGTTCCATGTGGGGGGGGGGGAACTTGAGCCCAAGTTTTCCCGTAACATGCATTTTTGTAATCAATAGACCCATGGTTACATAAATAATAGAATCCCGGGTTACAAAAGAAACCTAATAGTGAGGGGGGTGCATGTGTGGACCCCCTCTAGTCCCAGGCCTAAAAAGGTTAATAACAAATGATTTCCTGTACAAAAAAAATTGCACTTTTTCCAGTGGATGAGAACCTCCCGAGCAACCACTCGCGATACAACCACGGGACCAATAGAAGGTGAAAAGTACGTCTATCGATGTTAGATTGAAACATGGGTACATTTTTACCCAAAATAAACAGCCAGCAGCTTGGAGAGAGCTTGCCAGACACTAAGTCGCTAAACAACTCATGCAACACTCCAATGAAACGATTGATAATAAACAGCTCCGCTTTGGCATGCAATTAGAAATCACTGACTGTCAATTTAAAACATACACCTCCGAAGACACCCAAATGTGAAAATATGTCCGAATTGACAAATGAACACTTTTTCTCAGAGTCGGAGCTGCTTGTAAACTCGATTTATTGAGCTTCAATTTTGTTAAGTTCTGGTTAGCTTAACAGATTCTCACGGTGATTGGCATGTGCGGAAACGAAAATGAAAGCAATGAGAACGTTGACATGTTGGGCATTTGCAAGCTTGCAATTTATCAGCGAATTCAAAGCTATGATGAAGAAGCAATTCGATAATACAGGAGGAAAGTGAAACAAAAACTTTTATCATACAAATCGTTGCGCCTGTTCCAAGTCCAAGGCTTGGTTGACTGGCCAAAAAACACAATGGCGCTTTTAGACCGCAGCGAGGATTACCCAGAAGCCTTTTAGATCCATCGAGAGTTGGTGACAAGGATTGAACCTGATAAGGATATAATTAAATAGGCTGTTAATTATCTTTTAAAGGAGATGTTTTAATTAACCCAACACCCCCAATTTTCACTTTGCACTGTCCTTGGAGTTTTTCTTAGTTTGCCTGTAAAGTTTCGGGCTGCTAGTTTTATGGTTTTTGAGTTATGGAGGGAACATACAACACACACACACATACACCACATTATTAGTATATAGATAAATTTGCACGTCTAAAAACAAGAATATGCTTAATGAAGTAAGGAGTATGGGGAACAGGTCCATTTGGAGTAATAATTTAATAACATTCTACAAGCAACGAAATGCATTTCAATATCACTTCATTTGATATCTGCAGACTCTCATTCTTTAACAACTGCCATACAGCCTTGGCACAGTTGCAGTACACTTACTCGAAGCCGCGGCCTGATAGCGAATATTCTGTTGCAATATTGTATTTTCCCTGAAGTGTTCTTATAGGCTGAACAAAAGCTAAGCAACAAAAGAGAAAAAGCATGCTGAGTTATCATTCGAGTCGTGACAGCTGAAAGAAAGTTTTTGAAGACAAAATGCCAAGAAGAATGCAAGTTGCCGACAAGTAGCCACCAATATCGACAGTGCGCAAGCCAATCCAGACAGAGGACATTCACCACTCCAGAATGAATGTTCCTGGGTTCGATGCTCGTTGTGCGAGCCAGAGTAGCTGGGTTCATAACCGCCAAAGAAAACAACAATCAATTCTGGAATCATAGTACTGCACCAATACATTTGGGATGAACAATGATAGCAAACCACAAAGGTTGCACAGGCAAGGATCTGAAATTTGACAACATCGGTCGGTTAATTCAAGTTAAGATTGGATGGTACACAATATTTTATTTTGAAATGACTTATTAAGATATACAAGCATGTTTTGAATCTGGAAATAGGTATGCTTAAAACGCATGTCAGCAACATGGATGAGACGCAAAAGCGAAGCTGATTTCAGGGATATCAAATCCAAACAAGCAGAAGGAGCTGATGTCAGGATGTTAGATAGAACAAACAAAGTGAACTGATGTCAGGGGTGTTATAATGGAACAAGGAAAACAGGAACTGATGTCAGGGATGTTAGATAGAACAAACAAAAGGAATCTGGATGTCACTGGAGTGTTCGATATAGCAAAAGTTAAGCTGATGTCAGGGATGTCGATGATAAGCAAAAGGAAAGCTGATGTTCATGATGTTTAAATAGAACAAACAAAGGAGCTGATGTTAGGAGATGTTGAACAGAACAGCAAAAAGTAAGCTGATGTCAGGGATGTTAGATGTAGAACAAACAAAAGAAGCTGATGTCAGGGATTTGAACGAACAAGCAAAAGGAAGCTGAATGAGTGGGAGTAATGTCAAGAAGAACAACCAGCATACCCATTAATGGTGTAAGAGGGATAGGAAGTAATCCTACCTAGTTAGGACACAAAAACACAGTAGTTTGAATAAACAATACCATCAGGATGCTGTCAATTGCTAAAAAATATAAACACAAGCAAATACAAACAAAGAAACAAGAATGGCACTTGGAGAATGCATAACTTCACCAGGATGAACAGTTTACATTTTGTATCCCAATGAGAGGCTGAATTCCGCATCCCAGACCTGAACCAAAATCGAATTGGCTTGTTATGGTCACCTACTCAACTCAAACCACCAGTTTCGCCGGATCCGTCCAAATTCCTGAGATATTGAGCTATGTAATCATTTTTGAACCCGATCTCTGATCAGTGAAGAATGCTGAAAAAATTATTGAATCCGGATCCGTATCATAACCAAATTTTAAATTGCCGGTTGTGTATCGTCAACTAAGCCACTCATCGACCTTAGTTTTGTCCAAACCCATCCATAACTTTTTCAGATATTGTGCTGTACTTATTATATATGTGTTTTGGCCTCATCTCTCAATGTGACAATCACTTTTGAAAAAATATATAAAATTCCAGGATCCTGATCCAGATTCTTTATCAAAATATAATACTTCGTCCTTGTAACACAGCCAACCCCTCCACAAGTTTCGTCCGAATCTGTCCCACAAATCTTTGAGATATCCTACTCACAGGACAGACAGGTGTGAAACATAACCTCTGTCCAATAGAAAAAACAACAGACAGACAGACTGTACATACCAACAGACAGACTAGTACTAACCTCTGTCTGTAACATAACCAAAGACAGACTGCTAACTGTCAACAGACAGCTGTAATAACCTCTGGTCCAAACTTAGGTGCGTGGAGGTAGTTACGGTCAATGAGTGCACCAGCTGTTTGCGTTTTGAGAAGAATTAGGTCCGGACCCCAGGCTTTACAACAACGGTGCACAACAACATTCCATCTCCAACCTATCTCTACACTCCTCTGCCTTCTTCACCCAATACCATATATTCATTGGTGAAACGTCCCTCATGTGTCCAAGTGGAATTAAATTTTCAGTTGTAATTATATGACAGGACACAAACATGAGGTCTGTGCTGGAAACTTTTGCCAATCCATGACACATGTACAGTCGCTTCATCCACCTCTTAATACAGGTTATCTAACTTCATTTAATCTCTGATGCACTTATTACTCAAGTACTTTGAAAACGTCCCAAAACATGCACAAAGCATGATAACTACCAACCCAATATAGTAAGTTTTGGTAACAATCCTATTATGTATCGTAATGAAGAATTAATATTCTAGAAATATGACAAAATGAAGAAATATGACCTGGTTTTCCCTGGGAAGCTCACAGATGAATGATGTCATGCAGTTGGAAATACAGTATTTTATATGAATGGGCTAAATAAATAATTTGTGTGATTTCCTGGAGTTTTTTATAGGAGATTAATTTCCTGGAATTTTTTAAGTTCTGCACGCAAGGCTGGGAACAGTAGCTGTGAGAAGTTCGTGCAGTCGATTATATGCTGTTAGTGCTGTATTGTTACTGAGTAGTGAACAGTATCAAAGGTTCTACAGATACAGAAAAATCTTATATTTTTTTTATGTCGATTATATTGATGTTAAGAAATAAACAAAGAACTGAACTGGTTTTTGAATGTCTAATAAATTTTGAGGTGTTACAGTTGAAAAAGCAAACCCTAAAGTCAGGTACGGTCCCTAAAAAATTCCAGTAAACTGCCGTGACATCATCCAGGGAAGATTGGCTTACCACGCAATGGATAATGGCCGCCAACTTGCTCAAAAAACTCATCACAAAGTGATTTCACGAATAATTTTTCTATCAAGAATTTCCAGATTCGACGATAGTCAAAATCATTGATTGTAGAAGTGCTGTCAAACATGTTACACATATTCACCCGAGGTCGAAGATGACGTCATGGGAAGGCGGCTAATCGAATATAAAAGTGAAGCAATAACAACATTAAAATCCTTCCTTTCAGATATTTATTTCAGACAAGAACAATGTATAAGTGTTTACTGAAGACCAAACATGATTTTTCTGATTCTAGGACTTCTTTAAAGCTTTCAAATTGGGAGTTTTCAGTTCGCTGATTAAAATAACTTACAGGCTTGTCAAATAAGTGTGATCTATTAAAATATACCTATAGAGCAAGCAGGGAAATTATTAATGTCGTAACAGACAATATGTTCATCAATGGCAATTTACGAGACTAATAAGAGATTTTTGTCTTAAGTTATCCGAACACCGACAATTTTCGATCACCTTTCAGAGCGAAATCACTAACATAATGCTCTTCACAATCAAGCAAAAGACCTGCAGCTGAAATGAAGGAACAAGTTAGAGTCTTCGCACTTTTACAGGTAACATCCATGGGCCTGCCCATGTAGAGCAAAGTGCGCCCAACATCCAGCCAGGAGGCCAACATCGACGTTGATGATGGCATTCGCTTCCATCACCGTGGAATCTCTCTTGAATTTAAAAGATCGACATCACCCAATATCGTACACATCCAAGGGATACAGAGTAAGCAACGTATTGTAACTGGGTCAGAAAGGCCAAGAATTCGATGGGTTTTGAGTGAACAGTTCATCTTCTCTGCATGTTGGACCACATGCTGTCTGGACAGCGGAGGCATTCCGAAATCTGCAATGTTTTAAAGTCAATCAAAAAGGAAAAATCAACAGAACTGAAAAAAAATTCATTATCTGACATGTAAAGTTGCCTTCCTATGCCGTAAGATGAAAATACAACAGTGGAAAAAAGCTTCTCCATGATTCCAAAGCAATGAAGTTAATGAGTAAAGATAATTACACCCACAAGACGTGATGAGATACTTCCAAGTTATCACCAATATAACAAAATCTATATTTGTCTCTCTGTGTGTCTCGTCCCTGTGTGGTCTCTCTCTCTCTCCTACCTTCTTCGCCTCTTACTCTCTCTCCGTATCTCTCTTCCCCGCCACGTCACGTCTTCTCTCCTCTCTCTCCCTCTCTCTCTCTCTCTCTCTAAGGAGTTCCTGAGCAAGAGTTTCTTTTGGGGTGAAATTTGTAATTTGTTCATGGGTGCAAGGAATAGCTCTGCAGTCTTCAACAAAGACAGCCACGTGCCATTAAACGTCGACCAACTAATGCCAGTAGACCAGATGTGTTCCAGCGTTTCCATCAGTGGATGGCACACAAATTTATGAAATCACCGCCGTGAAACACCAGGATTAGAATTTAATAGCTGGGTAGGGATTTTATCCCACAATGCAAGTCCATGATCACCTCCAACCATTCTTTCTCTTCTCTCCCTGCCTAACAGAGCTAACTTCAACCATTGTCCTTCCATGTCATTCTTCTGTCTCGGGCTGGGGCTCTTAACCTGTGGTTCGTGACCGGCTATTAGTACAGTCAGGAACGTACAATCGTCAATCGTCGCTTATGTTTATGTATCTATAAATAGTGTTGTGGATTTTTTCACCGCAACCCCTTTGTGATCGTGAAGGATCTTCCTGGTGATTGTGGGAATCCTATTTACTTCAGGCAGAGTTTAACGTTTATCCGATTTGGTTATAAAATCCTGCATAAACCCACCGACAACTGATAACGATGTCCCACACAAGTCCGTTCTTTTGTGAAACAATTTATTTCAATTATCCCTATACAACTTCTCACCCACGTACATGTACTTAAGAATCCCCATTTGTTGCAATATTATTTGTTTCTATTTGCATTTATTCTTACTTTTAGTTATATGCGTTAAACCCAACCCGATTAAATTCAACTTCACATTACATCAGAGAGTTTTATTCTAAACTTGGTACTTGGTCAGTCCAAGGAG
Organism: Eptatretus atami; assembly: GCA_035128595.1. Lineage (NCBI taxonomy): Eukaryota > Metazoa > Chordata > Myxini > Myxiniformes > Myxinidae > Eptatretus > Eptatretus atami. The sequence goes on along the minus strand of JAXMNL010000033.1, from coordinate 117,318 downwards.
TACAAGCCACTGAGGATACTATACTCCTCACGTGCCTTGCTCTGATGAAACAATTTTAGCATGTCAAACATTTATACTTTCATGGAGAAGTTGGTGGGGGCTATCAACCCCAGACTACAGACGTGTCCTTTAGGCGAGAAGCCACTACGCACATTTCGGGCAAAGGTCACTGTTATCGCCCAGGGTCACACCGCTCCAGACCAGACATTTATCAACATTTTAGGGAAAAAAGTCTCTTGCCAGAAAGGCAGCCATTCAACTTAATGCATAAAACTATACATTTCTATAAAACTCCATTTGTTACACAATTTTAGAATACATTAATATAAATTTTTCCCCCAGCATAGTTTACTGTGATAGGAATTGGAAGAAAACATCACATATTTTAATTGAAAACCTTGCCTCAAGATATGTTTGGTACCAGGCTGTTAGGTTTTGGTGCACTAGTAACTTACATAAAATTACATCACAGTGTTTATATATATATATATATATATTATATATAATTATATATATTATATATATATAAATATATATATATAATATATATATTTGCAGGCCAAGCTTAAGATGAAAATGTCAAAGAAAAGGAAGTGGGACGAAGTCACATAATCCTTTGGCTTTTGCTTTCATACCCAAAACATGATGGAACACAAAAAGCTTGCAGTACTCTTTTGTGGCAAAGATTTTTGGCCACATGGAAACATGTAGCCAACAAATTGAAAGAAGCACCTTACGTCTTGTCCCTCCTGAAACAAATGGGACAGTGTGGATCTCCTTTCATGCAAAGGCTCAATTTGAAAAGGCTGGATCTTTCCAAAAAATTTGATTTCCACCAACACAAAAATGGCTCATCTTGAAGCATCCCCACAAAGTTGCTTTATCGCATTTGCCAAGAAAAATTAAGCCACACTCGATTGGAGACACCTGGTGAAGCCATTGTGCCTTGGGAAATGGTCGAGCATGGTTTGGCTTGGAGCAGAGGAAGAAAAGTTGAAGCAGAAACCTCTGTTCAAATGCATCATCCACTCTAGAATCGCTCACATTTCTTCTAATATTTTGAAGCAGGTCAGTAGTAGATAATGGGGTTCTGTGCAGTCATTCAATGAATGGGAAAAAGGGAAACTTCTATTTAAGGTTAAAAAAGCCTGAACAGGAGTCCGATTTCTCCCATTTACTCTCTCCCATGCAAATGGAAATGGGGGAAAAAACTCTCTTAATAACCCCTAAACTCCTAAAAGGAGACGGGATAATACAAATGAATTGAAAAAACTCTCTGTCTCAAGGTCTCAAAAGCTCGATCCAGGAGTGTTAATCTCTGCCCCCTTCCCTCCTCACCCTTCAACCCCCCCCCTGCCCCAATGTTAAATTGGGACTGTAACTTAGGACTGACTTAAATGTGGATTATAATTAAGATCTCTGCCCCATTACAAACTGTATTTTCCTTTATATATTTTCACACCACTCGAAGATGATCCATACCAAAGAGATGGAATGTTTTTTAAGTGTTTTTCAGTTACGTGCCGGAAAAAGAGAAGTATTCTGTGAGAGACAAAAGGTCTTGTGGTTATATTTAAATCAGACACTAAACAGGTTTTGTTAAATGATCGGTTTTGTATCAAAATCATCAAGCATTTTCATTTTGTGTATAAAGACCAACTGCTTGAGAATGTATCGCCCAGTATTTCCCAAGTTGTCTCGCACCGAACCGTCATTTTCCATGGGGTACACGGCCTTGGAAATTCCAAGATTAGTATCCCACTTCCTCGAAGTTGTTTTAATAAACGAGCCTGATCAGTCGTAATCTTTGTCTGAAAGCCTTTATATTTTTTCTCATCTTGTCCTATGAAGAACGACTGAAACATGAACTAATTTTTCATCTCCCCGATGAAGAGAAGAACCCAATACAATATCGGTAAGTTTGTTTGTTGTTCTTCCCTCGTGAGAAGCAGTGAAGCAAACTGATTATAATTAAATCACTGGTATGACTAATAATTATTGTTTTTTTACAGATTGCCCCAATAACAACATCGTTGCACACTGATGTTGAAAATGGAATTATCCGAATAACACAACATATGGATAACAGAGAAAGTACAATTTTATTTCAAGAGATTCGATTTTCAGGGGAGAAATGAGAATATCATTACCGACTGGGAGAGCATGCTGTCATCTCCTATAATCTTGAAAGACCCGACTTCAAGGTGAGAGACACGCACGTTCATTTGATGTGTGTTTTTGTGTGAGTGTATTCAACTGCTTTGTCTCTGTCCTATCTATATATATATATATATATATATATATATAATATATATATTATATATATATAATATATATATATATATATATATTATGTAATATGTCTGTCCATTCTCCTCCATCCTGTCTCTGCCTGTCAATATGTTCTTTTGTGTGTCTCTATATCTTCTCCTGAGTATTTAACACATTTAATTATGTTTTATTTTCCCAGTTTTAAAAAAACCTGGTTGGAAATGAACCAAACACACAAGTTAATCGTCTGCAGAGATCTGACCTGACACTGCCAAACATCTGAAAGCAGAACCTGCTTGGAAATTCATCTATTTTATAAAATGAATATTAATAATTTTCGATGTTCGATTAATTATACTTGTTTTTCTTTATATTATCTGATTCTTAAAGCTACCAAAAAGAATATAAGAGAGGAAGGAGAGTGGGGGGGTGTGCGCTACCCCCCACTGACCCATCACCCCACCGCCCTTCCCCTCCCCATGTGTGTGTGTGTGTGGAAGGGGGGGGGTGTGGGTCAGGTGGGGGTGCGACAGGGGGGGATGAGGGGGTAGGGCTTGTGTGGAGGGGGTTGTGTGGGGAGGTGGCTAGTGTGGGAGGGTTTATGTGGGGTGGGTTATTGGGTGGGCTTGTGTGGGCGGTGTTTTGTGGGACGGTATTGTGGAGGGTTATGTGGTGGGGTTTGGGGAGGGGTTATGTGGTGGGGTGTTTGGATGTGGGGTTTATGTGGGCAGAGGGTTATGTGGGATGAGGCTTCTGTGGAATGAGGTTTATGTGGATGAGGCTTCTGTGGATGAGGTTTGTGTGGATAGATTGGATGGGTGGAATGGGTGGAATGGTGGATGGTTGGATGGGAGATTGTGGAGCTTGTGTGGATGGGAGGAGGCAAATTTTTTTAAATTAAATAAACTGGTTGTTGTGGGAGACTAATTAACTAATTGACCTATCACTAATGATTGAATAGATAGAATTGGGTTGGAGCCTGTGTGGAGTGGGGTTTGTGTGGGGAGATTGTGTGGGGTGGGGTTTGTGTGGAGCTTGTGTGGGTGGGGTTATGTGGGTGGGGTTTGTGTGGGCAGGGTATATGTTGGGTGGGTTTGTGTTGCGGTGGAGCTTGTGTGGGCGGAGTCAAAAAGGGGCGGAGTCAAAAAAAAAATTCAATTTATCTTTGTCTTTTGTAATTCCCCCGTGGAATAAAATGAACCAAAATCTCTTCCGCTTCTAAATTCTCATTTATACCTTCTAAGTCCAAGGAACTGTATCTATTTACATTCAAACAATTTAAAAAAAGCTCATTTGTCCATCGCTTTGTATACCTTTTTGCAAAATGAGATTTCCACCTATATATCTTACGATAATCACCAACTTTGTAACTTAGTTTCTGACATTAATCTCTTTTTTCATATTCTAATTTTGTAAATGTTTCTGATGTTCGTATTTGTTTACATGTTGAATCGTGTCATTATTACTATCTACAATATCCTGAATAAAAGATGACGCATGTTGGAGACGAGTGTGTAAATTTTTTATGAGTCTCTCTTTTTGAAAGTACGATTAAAACGCTCAATAACAACGGCTTTTTCCTTCAATTAAGTTACCTGTATAATGTAATGCTGTTATTTTTATATTAAAATTCATAAATGTTTGTTATAAACTCTCACCCTTCATCAGTCCACTTTTTTCGGTTTCTCTTACTTTTTATGAAAATCTGTTAAAGCTAACATGAAAAAATATCCTGTTTGTTTTTTTAAAGGGACAACCACGCATATCTACATCCTCAAATCAAAACGGTTTAAAGCATACTTGTACCCCTTATCGATGATTGAGTTCAATCAAATCAGCGGCCAGATAAAATCAACTGTTCCCTTGGAATAAACCATTCCTTCTCTGAAACTTTGGAATATTGGTTTATGTAATTCAATCAGCTAATTTGCTGCTTCAGTGTTCATGACATCATGTAGAGCCCATGTTTTTGATTTCCAAGCCCAAGTTTCAAATTTAGTACTGATCATCTTCCTTCACGATGGGACATATCAACTTTTTCTCCTCTCAAGGTTGGATTTTGTATTCAGGACAAATTTATACAACATTTCTCTAATCAGCTTTCAGCCTTTTCTTCCAAAGTTGTGGTATTCCCATATCATATCGTGCCTCCATGCACACTTCAATCACCCTATTGAATGGGTTTAAACTTCCATGGTTTAGGATTGTCTGCGCTGCATCTAATCTTTTCCAAGTTTGTGCCTGAACCACAGAAAGATACCCTGGTAGATTGTAATTCCCCTGTGTATCCAGTAGTTATAAATTACTTCCTGAATAAAAACATTTGTATATCTCCTCAACGTTTGTGTTTGGAGGATAAATTTGACACTTTTTTAAAACCACACAGCGAACATATGCCATTTTGTATAACCCTGTTATTTTTACTTTAAAATAATTGAAAGATATTTTTAGTATTAGTTTTTCTATTTTACATTTGAGACATATAACTCATTTATTTATGAGAAGAAAATTCCTGCAGAGAGCAAAAAACTTTTTTAGTTTTCCAACATTGCACAATTTGAAGTCTTAATTTTTTAAAAACATAACGAATCCGTAAGAAACGTCTTACTCTCCCTTCATTAATTTAAGAAAAAAAAATGAGAAAAACTTTAATTAAAGTTAATATCTTCCCTCGAAACGATCAGCAATAGTCTTGTCGAAAATATTTCCTAATAGACTTGTCATTCTTTGTTTTCCCTCCTCAGTGGCGTTGAAGTTCATATTATTTTCTTGTAAATTACCCCATATCTTTTTAATCAGATGACTGGTTCTCATATTTTTATGTTTATTGTATTCGCTCTTTCCTCCTCTTCTCTCTTTCCTCCTTCTCCCTCTTCTCTCTTTCCTCCGTTCTCTCTCTTTCCTCCCTCTTCTCTTCTTCGTCTCTTTCCTCCCTCTCTCTTCTCAACTCTCCTCCTTCCTCTCTTTCCTTTTTCCTCCTCTTCTCCTCTCTTCTTCTGTCTCAGTTTCTCAACTCCTTCCTCGTCCCTTACTATCCTGAATCACTTACACCCCATAGAAATATTATACATATATTCATCAGGAATTTCCTTGTTATTCCCTGTAATCCAAAATAAAATTTTTACAACAGGAATACCAATAAATTTCTTCTGAAGTTCTAAAAGAGCCTTACGTTTTCTTAACTTTATAATTTTTTCATTATTTAAATTTTAATTAATCTAAATTTGTCCGTTTATCACACGAGCATAAAGCCAATCTTTTATTAAAAAATACATCATTCTATGTTGTAGAACATATTTATTAAAATACCGAATACCTTTTCTTGAAGGTATCTGACACAGAAATGATAATTTTCTTGAAGCCTTCTTGCTGTCATTAGTATTAGAATATATATGACAGATAATATTATGGCAAGAAACAGCCTCCCCTTCTTCCATAGTTAAATCATTTGTATTTCCTTACTTATTATTATATAATCCTGTTTTTTCTGTTTTCATGAATAAACTAGGGCAAAACCATTATTATATTTCCCCTGGTATTATATTTTTTATTTGTTTTTATTACTTATCGTGCTTCCAACAAAAATTTCCCCCAATATTCTCTGCACCAAGTGGATAATATTCTTCCTTTACTGAGACTTGATTTATTGGTTCCAGGTTTCAGGTCAATTTTAACTGACCAATTATACCCCTAATATTCATCATACGCCCCATTGTTCTTACTTCTGCAATCGCATAACCGATACGCCCTTCTGTTATAAAAAAATATTTTGAATTTGGAACTGTGCATTTGTATGACCTGATATAAATCAAGATTCTGTATCTTTGGAAAACACGGCCGTTTTTATTTAAGGATATATATTGTGATAAATCACATTTATAGCCTGGTGTTGGCGCAGTGAGTTAGGGCAGTGCTTGGAATCCAAAAGGTCCCTGAGTTCAAGCCCGTTGGGTCACTAGAAATAATACACCAGGGGGTTGACTCAGCCTGTCATCTTCACGAGGTCGTTCGAAATGAGTACCAGTTGTACGTGGGCCGTGTGTATACCCTCGGTTAAAATGGTGACCATATCGCTTGGTCATATAGAGGCGCCCAAGGGTTGCGGTCAGAAAGGTGCATCCGGTTGTAAAAAACATGTGCCAAATCACTATCTGCGGATCATACGATGATCCCGTGTGGTGACGCCCCTCACGGGGCAGCCAAAAAGAAAGAAGAGATTGTGATAAATCACTTAATCTCACCAAAGTCATTCGCGTCAAGTCAGGCTTGGATAAATTTCACTTGATTTATAGCATTTTTCATATTAATATTTTTTGTTATACTATATTCTGTCGTTCAGCCTTCCCTGTCTTTGGTATAATTGATAAATCAATATCCAGTTCTTGGAATAACACAAGATAGAACCATCTTTACACACATTCATTTATATAGATTAAAAATAATGTCATAATTGTTTATGTTGTCCAAAACGAAGTTTTTGCAAGATATGTTAGTCAGCTGTATGTTTTTTTTTTTTTTCTTTTATCTTGCCAAAAAGAAGTTTTTGCAAGATATGTTTAGTCAGCTTGTATGTTTTTTTTTTAATTTTATTTTTTTGTCTGTAATCACGTATAACAAATCTGCAGAGCAACAGTTATCAATTGGAAATTTTGTAACTTGCATTATAGAGCCGGTATAGAAGTCCCCTTTCAGCGCATAAATTTGAAGGTCAAGGTCAAAGTCAGCGTCACTTTGCGCAAATCAGGAGTCGCGAAACCCTTATTTTTTGAAGTAATTTTGATCGGTCGTCTTCCAACCTTCTGGAATATAGTTGCATGGTCTGCGCTCAGCTGATTAATTTTTGGTGGCGATTGCCTTGACCTTCATAATGTTTTTGTTTTTTTTTGTACTGTAATCACGTATAAATCACCTTGCAGAGCACAGTTATCATTAGGAAATTTTTTGAACTTCGCATATCAGAGGCGTATAGAGGTCCCTTTCAGCGCATAATAATTTGAAGGTCAAGGTCAAAGGTTCAAGGTCACTTTGTCGCAAATCAGGGGAGTCGACGAAACCCTTAAATTTTTTTTGCAGTAATTTGATCGGATCGTCTTCAAACTGAGGGGAATTATAGTTCGATGGGTCTGCTGCCTCAGCTGATAATTTTTGGGGCGATTGGCCTGACCTTCATCGGTTAGCGCCTAAGTGCAATATTTTGACCCCAAGGTCAAATTTTCAAGTTTAGGAAACCATTATCGTGTAGTACCGACTCAAATTGAAAACCCGATGAGTGCTTTCTAGATATGTCAAGGCTTGAGACATTAATTGCCGTCATTTGGTGACGTTATAGAGCAAACGCATATTTTTTCATTTGGTTACTCTGCATAACGATTCTCATCGGAATCTCTCGTAGGCAGATGATTTCTCAAGAGTCGTCCTAGTGGATGCAGCGT
>JAXMNL010000033.1:92898-109590 GCA_035128595.1 Eptatretus atami | reverse complement strand
AGAGCTGCTATCCACCAGGAGCGACTCCTTGAGAAATATCTGCCTACGAGAGATTCCGATGAGAATCGTTATGCAGAGTAACCATGAAAAATATGCGTTTGCCTCATAACGTCACCAAATGACGGCATAATGTCTCAAGCTTGCTTGACATATCTAGAAAGCACTCATCGAGGTGTTTCAATTGAGGTACTACACGATATGGTTCCTAAAACTTGAAAATTTGACCTTGGGGGTAAATATATTGACTTAGGCGCTAACCATGAAGGTCAGGCCAATCGCCACCAAAAATTAATCAGCTGAGCAGCAGACCATGAACTATATTCCCCTCAAGTTTGAAGACGATCGATCAAATTACTCAAAAAAATAAGGGTTTCGTCGACTCCCCTGATTTGCGACAAAGTGACCTTGACCTTTGACCTTGACCTTCAAAATTATGCGCTGAAAGGGACCTCTATACGCTCTGATATGCGAAGTTCAAAAATTTCTAATGATAACTGTGCTCTGCAGAGTGATTTATACGTGATTACAGACAAAAAAAAACAAAAACATATGAAGGTCAAGGCAATCGCCACCAAAAATTAATTCAGCTGAGCGCCAGACCATGAACTATATTCCATGAAGGTGAAGACGATCCGATCAAAATTACTCAAAAAATAAGGGTTTTCGTCGACTCCCCTGATTTGCGACAAAGTGACCTTGACTTTGACCTTGACCTTCAAATTTATGCCGCTGAAAGGGACTTCTATACGCCTCTGATATGCGAAGTTACAAAAATTTCCAATGATAACTGTGCTCTGCAGATTATTATACGTGATTACAGACAAAAAAATAAAAATAAAAAAAACATACAAGCTGACTAACATATCTTGCAAAAAACTTCGTTTTGGCAAGATAAAAGAAAAAAAAAAAAAAACATACAAGCTGACTAACATATCTTGCAAAAACTTCGTTTTGACAACATAAAAATTATGACATTATTTTTAATCTAATATAAATGACATGGTGTAAAGATGGTTCTATCTTTGGTGTATCCCAAGAACTGGATATTGATTTATCAAATTATTACAACAACGGAAGGCTGAACGACAGAAATATAGTATAACAAAAAATATTAATATGAAAAATGCTTATAAATCAATAAATTTATCAAGCCTGACTGACGCGAATGACTTGGTGAGATTAAGTGATTTATCACAATCTTCTTCTTTCTTTTTGGCTGCTCCCGTGAGGGGTCACCACAGCGGATCATCCGTATGATCCGCATAGTGATTTGGCACATGTTTTTACACGGATGCCCTTTCTGACGCAACCCTGGTCGCCTCTTATGACACAAGGATATGGTACACCTATTTTAACCAGGGTATACACCGGCCCAGTACACTGGTACTCATTTCGCGACCTCGGAAGGATGACAGGCTGAGTCAACCCCCTGGTGTATTAATTTCAGTGACCCAACGGGCTTGAACTCAGGACCTTTTGGATCCCAAGCCACTGCCCTAACCACTGCGCCAACACCAGGCTATAAATGTGATTTATCACAATATATATCCTTAAATAAAACGGCCTGTGTTTTCCAAAGATACAGAAGTCTTGATTTTATATCCAGGTCATACAGAATTCACAGTTCCAATTAAAATATTTTTTTATAAAGAAGGGCGTATCGTTTGGATGAGAATAGAACAATGGGGGTATGATATGAATGATTTAGGGTATAATTGGTCAGTTAAAATTGACCTGAAGACCTGGAACAATTAAATCAGTCTCGTAAGGAAGAATATTATCCACTTGGTGCAGAGAATAGAATTTTGTGGAAGCACGATAAGTAAAAAACAAATAAAAGAATATAATAAGGGAAATATAATAATGGTTTTGCCCTAGTTTATATCATGAAAACAGAAAAAACAGGATTATATATAATAAGTAAGGAAATACAAAATGATTTACTATGGGAAGAAGGGGAGGTGTTTCCTTGCCATAATATTATCTGTCATAATTTCTAATACATAATGACAGCAAGAAGGCTTCAAGAAAATTATCATTTCTGTGTCCAAGCATACCTTCAAGAAAAGGTATTCGGTATTTTAATAAATATGTTCTACAACATAAGAATGATGTATTTTTTAATAAAAGATTGGCTTTATGCTGTTGTTGATAAACGGACAAATTAGATTAATTAAAATTTTAAATAATGAAAAAATTATAAAGTTAAGAAAACGTAAGGCTCTTTTAGATTCAGAAGAAATTTTATTGGTATCCTGTTGTAAAAATTTTATTTTGGATACAGGAATAACAAGAAATCCTGATGAATATATGTATATATTCTATGGGGTGTAAGTGATTCAAGGATAGTAAGGGACGAGGAAGGAGTTGAAGAAACTGAGACAGAAGAAGAGAGAGAAGAGGAGGAAAAAGGAGAAGAGAGGAAGGAGGAGAGTGAGAAGAGGAGAGGAGGAAAGAGAGAAGAAGAGAAGAGGAGAGGAGAAAGAGAGAGAAGGAGGAAAGAGAGAAGAGGAGAAGGAGAAAGAGAGAAGAGGGAGGAAAGAGAGAATAAATAAACATAAAAATATGGAACCAGTCTGATTAAAAAAGATATGGGGTATTACAGAAAATAAATGAATTCAACGCACTGAGGAGGAAAACAAAGAATTGACAAGTCTATTAGAAATATTTTCGACAAGACTATTGACATCGTTTTCGAGGGAAAGATATTAACTTTAATTAAAGTTTTTCATTTTTTTTTTCTTAAATTAATGGAGGAGAGAGTAAGACGTTTCTACGGATTCGTTATGTTTTAAAAATAAGATTCAAATGTGCATGTTGGAAACTAAAAAAGTTTTTTGCTCTCTGCAGGAATTTTCTCTCATAAATAAATGAGTTTATGTCTCAAATGTAAAAAGAAAACTAATACTAAAAATATCTCATATTTTAAAGTAAAAAATAACAGGGTTATACAAAATGGCATATGTTCGTGTGTGGTTTAAAAAAGTGTCAATTTATCTCCAAACACAAACGTGAGGAGATATACAAATGTTTTTATCAGGAAGTAAATTTATAACTACTGGAATACCAGGGGAATTACATCTACCAGGGTATTCTTTCTGTGGTTCAGGACAAACTTGGATAAAGATTAGATGAGGCAGACAATCCTAAACCATGGAGTAAACCCATCAATAGGGTTGATGAAGTGTGCATGAGGCACGATATTGATTATGGGAATACCACAACTTTGGAAGAAAAGCATGAAGCTGATAGAGAAATGTTGTATAATTTGTCTCTGATACAAAATCCAACCTTGAGAGAAAAAGTTGATATGTCCATCGTGAAGAAGATGATCAGTACTAAATTGAAACTTGGGCTTGGAAATTCAAAAACATAGGCTCTAATGATGTCATTAACACTGAAGAGCAATTAGCTGATGAATTACATAAACCAATATTCCAAAGTTTCAGAGAAGGAAGGTTTATTCCAAGGAAGTTGATTTTATCTGGTCCGCTGATTTGATTGAACTCAATCATGATAAGGGGTACAAGTATGCTTTAACCGTTATTGATTTGAGGAGTAGATATGCGTGGGTTGTCCCTAAAAAACAAACAGGTATACTTTTATGTTAGCCTTTCAAACAGATTTTCATAAAAGTAAGAGAAAACCGAAAAAAGTGGACTGATGAGGGTAGAGAGTTTTATAACAAGACATTTATGAATTTTATAAAAAAATAACAGCATTACATTATACAGTACCTTAATTGAAGGAAAAAGCCGTTGTTATTGAGCGTTTTAATCGTACTTTAAAAGAGAGACTATATAAAAAATTCACACTCGGTTCTCAACATGGTCATTTTTATTCAGGATATTGTAGATAAGTAATAATGACACGATTCACATGTAAACAAATACGAACCATCAGAAACATTTACAAAATTAGAATATGAAAAAGAGATTAATGTCAGAAAACCTAAGTTCAAAGTTGGTGATATCGTAAGAATATATAGGTGGAAATCTCATTTTGGAAAAAGGTTATACAAAGCGATGGACAAATGAGCTTTTTTAAATTGTTGATGTAATAGATACAGTTCCTTGGACTTAGAAGGTATATGAATTTAGAAGCGGAAGAGATTTTGGTTCATTTTATTCACGGGAATTACAAAAGACAAAGATAAATTGAATTTTTTTTTGACTCCGCCCCTTTTTGACTCCGCCCACACAAGCTCCACCCACACAAACCCCACCCACATATACCCTGCCCACACAAACCCCACCCACATAAACCCACCCCACACAAGCTCCACACAAACCCACCCACACAATCTCCACCACACAAACCCCACTCCACACAGGCTCCACCCACATTCATCTATTCACATCATTAGTGATAGTCAATTAGTTAATTAGTTCCCACACACAACATGTTTATTTAATTTAAAAAAATTGCTCCTCCCATCCACACAAGCTCCACCAATCCACCCATCCACCCATCCACCATCCACCCATCCCACCCATCCATCTATCCACACAAACCTCATCCACAGAAGCCTCATCCACATAAACCTCATCCACAGAAGCCTCATCCACATAAACCCTGCCCACATAAACCCCACCCACACAAACCCACCCACATAAACCCCTCCCACAAAACCCCACCCACATAAACCCCTCCCACATATACCGCTCCCACATAAACCCCGCCCACACAAGCCCACCCACATAAACCCACCCACATAAACCCTCCCACACTAGCCCTCCCACACAAACCCCTCCCACACAAGCCCTACCCCCCTCATCCCCCCTGTGCACCCCCACTTTGACCCACACCCCCCCTTCCAACACACACACACATGGGGAGGGGAAGGGGGTGGGGTGATGGGTCAGTGGGGTAGCGCACACCCCCCCACTCTCCCTTCCATCTCTTTATTCTTTTTTGGTAGTTAAGAATCAGATAATTATAAAGAAAAACAAGTATAATTAATCAACATCGAAAATATTAAATATTCATTTATAAAAATAGATGATATTTCCAAGCAGTCTGCTTTCAGATGTCTTGAGTGTCAGGTCAGATTCCTGCAGACGATTAACTTGTGTGTTTGGTTCATCCAGACAGGTGTTAAACTGAAAAATAAAATAAATAATGTGTTAAAACTCAGGAGAGATATAGAGACACCAAAAGACATATTGACAGGCAGAGACAGATGGAGAAATGGACAGACATATATACATATATATATATTATATATATATATTATTATATATAATATTTATTATATATATATATATATATATATATATATATGATAGACAGAGACAAGCAGATTGACATACACTCACCACAAACACACACATGAACGTGCGTGTTCTCACCTTGAAGTCGGGTCTTTCAAGATTATAGGAGATGACAGCAATGCCTCCCAGTCGGTAATGATATCTCTCATTTCTCCCTGAAAATCCGAATCTCTTGAATAAAATTGTATTCATCTGTATCCATATGTTGTGTAATTCGGATAATTCATTTTCAACATCAGTGTCAACGATGTTGTTATTGGGGACAATCTGTTGAAAAAACAATATTTATTAGTCATACAGTGATTTAATTAATAATCAGTTGCTTCACTGCGATTCTCAGAGGAAGAACACAAACAAACTTACCGATATTGTAATGGGTTCTCTTCTTCATCAGATGAAAATAGTTCATGTTTCAGTCGTTTCTCATAGGACAAGATGAGAAAATTATAAAGCTTTCAGACAAAGATTACGACTGACAGCTCGTTTATAAAACAACTTCGAGGAAGTGGATTACGTAATCTTGGAATTTCCAAGGCGTGTACCCCATGGAAAATGACGGTTCGGGCGAGACAACTTGGGAAATACGTGGGCGATACATTCTCAAGCAGTCTGGTCATTTATACACAAAATGAAAAATGCTTTGAATGATTTTGATAAAACGATCATTTAAAAAACCTGTTAGTGTCTGATTTAAAATATAACCACAAGACCTTTGTCTCTCACAGAATACTTCTCTTTTTCACGGCACGAACTGAAAAACTTAAAAAACATTCCATTCTTTGGATGGATCACTCTTCGAGTGGTGTGAAAATATAAAAGAAAATCAGTTTGTAATGGGGCGAGATCTTAATTATAATCCACATTTAAGTCAGTCCCTTAAGTTAGTCCCAATTTAACATTGGGGAGGGGGGGGTTGAAGGGTGGAGGAGGGAAGGGGCAGAGATTAAACTCCTGGATCGAGCTTTTGAGCCTTGAGACAGAGAGTTTTTTCAATTCATTTGTATTATCCCAGTCTCCTTTTTAGGAGTTTAGGGGTTAATTAAGAGAGTTTTTCCCCCATTCATTTGCATGGGAGAGAGTAAATGGGGAGAAATCGGACTCCTGTTTCAGGCTTTTTAACCTTAAATAGAGAGTTTCCCCTTTTTCCCATTCATTTGAATGACTGCACTAGAAACCCCATTAATCTACTACTGACCTGCTTCAAAATATTAGAAGAAATGTGAGCGATTCTAGAGTGGATGATGTCATTTGACAGAGGTACTGCTTCAATTTTCTTCCTCTGCTCCAAGCCACAAACCAGCTCGACCATTTCCAAGGCACATGGCTTCACCAAGGTGTCTCCAATCGAGTGTGGCTTATTTTTCTTGGCAATGCGATAAGCAACTTTGTGGGATGCTTCAAGATGAGGCTTTTGTGTTGGTGGAAATCCAAATTTTTGGAAAGATCCAGCCTTTTCAAATTGAGCCTTTGCATGAAAGAGATCCACACTGTCCATTTTTTCAGGAGGGACAGACGTAAGGTGCTTCTTCAATTTTGTTGGCTACATGTTTCCATTGGCAAAATCTTGCCACAAAAGAAGTACTGCAGCTTTTGTGTTCCATCATGTTTGGGGATGAAAGCAAAGCCAAAGGATATGTGAACTTCGTCCCACTTCCTTTTCTTTGACATTTTCCATCTTAAGCTTGGCCTGCAAATATATATATATTATATATATATATTTATATATATATATATATATAATTATATATATATATATATATATATATATAAACACTGTGATGTAATTTGTATGTAAGTAACTAATGCACAAACTAACAGCCTGTGTACCAAACATATCTGAGGCAAGGTTTTCATTAAATATGTGGATGTTTTCTTCAATTCCTATCAACAGTAAACTATTGTGGGGGAAAAATTTATATTAATGTATTCTAAATGTAACAAATGGAGTTTTAAGAATGTAATTTTATGCTTAAGTTGAATTGGCTGTCCTTTCTGGCCAAGAGACTTTTTCCCTAAATGTTGATAAATGTCTTGGTCTGGAGCGGTGTGACCTGGGCGATAACAGTGAACCTTTGCCTCGAAATGTGCGTAGTGGCTTCTCGCCTAAAGGACACGTCTGTAGTCTGGGTTGATAGCCCCCACCACTCTCCATGAAAGTATAAAATGCTTTGAATGTAAATTGTTTCAAGAGCAAGCACGTGAGGAAGTATAGTATCTCAGTGGCTTGTACTCCTTGGGACTGACCAAGTACCAAGTTAGAATAAAACTCTCTGATGTAATGTGGAAGTGAATTGAATCGGGTTGGTTTAACTGTTAACTAAAAGTAAGAATAAATGAAATAGAACCAAATAATATTGCAACAAATGGGGATTCTTAAGTCATTGTACGTGGGTGAGAAGTGTATAGTGGATAATTTGAAAATAAATTGTTTCACAAAGAACGGACTTGTGTGGACATCGGTTATCAGTGTCGGTGGGTTTTATGCAGGATTTTATAACCAAATCGGATAAACGTTAAACTCTGCCTGAAGTTAAATAGGATTCCACAATCAACCAGGAAGAATCCTTCAACGATCACAAAGGGGTGGGTGAAAAATCCACAACACTATTATAGATATCATAACATAGCGACGATGACGATTGTACGTTTCCTGACTGTATAATAGCCGGTTCACGAACCACAGGTTAAGAGCCCCAGCCCGAGAGGAAGAATGACATGGAAGACAATGTTGAAGTTAGCTCTGTAGGCAGGAGAGAAGAGAAAGAATGGTTGGAGGTGATCAGTGACTGCATTGTGGGATAAAATCCCTACCCAGCTATAAATTCTAATCCTGGTGTTTCACAGGCAGGATGATTCATAAATTTGTGTGCCATCCCACTGATGGACGCTGGACACATTCGTCTACTGGCATTAGTTGGTCGACGTTTAATGCACCGTGGTGTCCTTTGTGAAGACTGCATGAGCTATCGCTTGCACCCTGAACAAATTACAAATTTCACCCCAAAACTCTTGCTCAGGAAGCTTCTTAGAGAGAGAGAGAGAGGAGAGAGAGAGAGAGAGAGAGGGGGAGAGAGAGAGAGAGAGAGAGAGAGAGAGAGAGACACACAGGGACAGAGACACACAGAGAGACAAATATAGATTTGTTATATTGGTGATAACTTGAAGTATCTCATCACAGTCTTGTGGTGTATTATCTTACTCATTAACTTCATTGCTTTGGAATCATGGAGAAGCTTTTCCACTGTTGTATTTTTCATCTTACCATAGGAAGGCACTTTACATGTTCAGATAATGAATTTTTTTCAGTTTCTGTGATTTTTCCTTTTTGATTGACCTTTAAAATGCAGATTCTCCGGAATGCCTCCGCTGTCCAGACAGCATGTGTCCAACATGCAGAGAGATGACTGTTCACTCAAACCCATCGAATTCTTGGCCTTTTCTGACCCAGTTACAATTACGTTGCTTACTCTGGTATCCCTTGGATGTGTAACGATATTGGTGATGTCGATCATTTTAAATTCAGAGAGATTCCACGGTGATGGAACGAATGCCATCATCACCGTGTGTTGGCCTCCCTGGCTGGATGTTTGGGGCACACTTTGCTCTACATGGGCAGGCCCATGGATGTTACCTGTAAAGTGCGAAGACTCTAACTTGTTCCTTCATTTCAGCTGCAGTCATTTGCTTGATTGTGAAGAGCATTATGTTAGTGATTCCTCTGAAAGGTGATCGAAATTGTGGTGTTCGGATAACTTACAAAAATCTCTTATTTAGTCTGTAAATGCCATTGATGGACATATTGTCTGTTACGACATTAATAATTTCCCTGCTTGCTCTATAGGTATATTTTAAAGATCACACTTATTTGGACAAGCCCTGTAAGTTTTATTATCAGCAAACTGAAAACTCCCAATTTGAAAGCTTAAAGGTCCAGAATCAGAAAATCATGTTTGGCTTCACGTAACACTTAATCATTGTTCTTGTCTGAAATAAATATCTTGAAAGGAAGATTTTAATGTTTTTTGTAGTGCACTTTTATATTCGATTAGCCGCCCTTCCCATGACGTCATCTCGACCTCGGGTGAATATGTGTACAGTCTTGACAGCACCTTCTACATCATGATTTTGACTATCGTCGTAATCTGGGAATTCTTGATCAGAAAATTATTCGTGAAATCACTTTGTGATGAGTTTGAAGCAAGTTGTGCGGCCATTATCCATTGCGTGTAAGCCAATCCTTCCTGGATGATGTCACGGCAGTTATCTGGAATTTTTTAGGGACGGTACCTGACTTTAGGGTTTGCTTTTTCAACTGTAACACCTCAAAAAATTATTAGAATTAAAAACCACGTTCAGTTCTTTGTTTATTTCTTAAACATCAATATAATCACATAAAAAAAATATAGATTTTTTCTGATTCTGTAGACCTTTGAGTACTGTTCACATCTAGTAACAACTACAGCACTAACAGCAATAATCGACCTGCACAGAACTTCTCACAGCTACTGTTCCCAGCCTTGTGCAGAAACTTATAAAAAATCTCCAGGAAATTAATCTCCTATAAAAAATCTCCAGGAAATCAC
This sequence comes from Eptatretus atami, assembly GCA_035128595.1. Classification (NCBI taxonomy): domain Eukaryota; kingdom Metazoa; phylum Chordata; class Myxini; order Myxiniformes; family Myxinidae; genus Eptatretus; species Eptatretus atami. Next base: position 99,734 of record JAXMNL010000033.1, on the reverse strand, counting down.
ACAATTATTTATTTAGCCCTCATTCATATAAAATACTGTATTTCCAACTGCATGACATCATTCATCTGTGAGCTCCCAGGAAAACCAGGTCATATTTCTTCATTTGTCATATTTCTAGAATATTAATTTCCTTCATTACGATTACATAATAGGATTGTTACCAAAACTTACTATATTGGGTGGTAGTTATCATGCTTGTGCATGTTTTGGACGTTTTTCTAAAGTACTGAGTAATAAGTGCATCAGAGATTAATGAAGGTTAGCATACCTGTATTAAGAGGTGATGAAGCTGACTGTACATGTGTCATGGAATTGAGCAAAAGTTTTCCAGCACAGACCTCATGTTTGTGTCCTGTTCATATATTACATGAAAATGTTAATTCCACTTTGGACACATGAGGGACGTTTCAAACATGAATATATGGTATTGGGTGAAGAAGCAGAGGAGTGTAGAGATAGGTTGGAGATGGAATGTTGTTGTGCACCTGTTTTGTAAGCCTGGGGTCCGGACCTAATTCTTCTCAAACGCAACAGCTGGTGCACTCATTGAGCCGTAACTACCTCCACCACCTAAGTTGGACAGAGGTTATGTACAGTCTGTCTGTTGGACATGTACAGTCTGTCTGTTGGTTATGTACAGACAGAGGTTATGTACAGTCTGTCTGTTGGTTATGTACAGTCTGTCTGTCTGTTGTCTGTTGTCTATTGGACAGAGGTTATGTTTCACACCTGTCTGTCTGTGAGTAGGATATCTCAAAGAGTTGTGGACAGATTCGGACGAAACTTGTGGAGGGTTGGCTGTGTTACAAGACGAAGTAATTATATTTTGATAAAGATCTGGATCAGGATCCTGGAATTTTATATATTTTTTCAAGTGATTGTTCACCATTGAGAGATGAGGCCAAAAACATATATAATACAGTACAGCACAATATCTGAAAAAGTTATGGATGGGTTAGGACAAAACTAAGTCGATGAGTTGGCTAGTTGACGATAACACGGCAATTAAAATTGGTTATGATACGGATCCGGATTCAATAATTTTTTCAGCGATTCTTCACTGATCAGAGGTCGGGTCAAAAATGATACATAGCTCAATATCTCAAGAATTTGGACGGATTCGACGAAACTTGGTGGTTGAGTTGAGTAGGTGACAATAACAAGCCAATTCGATTTTGGTTCAGGTCTGGATGCGGATTCAGCCTCTCTATTGGGATACAAAATGTAAACTGTTCAGCCTGGTGAAGTTATGCATTCTCCCAAGTGCCATTCTTGTTTCCTTTGTTGTATTTGCTGTTGTTTTATTTTTTACAATTGGACAGCAATCTGATGGTATTGTTTATTCAAACTACTTGTTTTTGTTGTCCTAACTAGGTAGGATTACTTCCTAGTCCCTCTTAACACCATTAATGGGGTATGTGTTGTTCTTCTTGACATTACTCCCACTCATCAGCTTCCTTTTGCTTGTTCTGTTCAACATCCCTGACATCAGCTTCTTTTGTTTGTTCTATCTAACATCCCTGACATCAGCTTACTTTTGCTTGTTCTGTTCAACATCTCTAACATCAGCTTCCTTTGTTTGTTCTATTTAACATCACTGACATCAGCTTCCTTTTGCTTATCATCGACATCCCTGACATCAGCTTACTTTTGCTTATTATCGAACATCCTGACATCAGATTCCTTTTGTTTGTTCTATCTAACATCCCTGACATCAGCTTCCTGTTTTCTTGTTCCATATAACACCCCTGACATCAGTTCACTTTTGTTTGTTCTATCTAACATCCTGACATCAGCTTCCTTCTGCTTGTTTGATTTGATATCCCTGACATCAGCTTCCTTTTGCGTCCTCATCCATGGTTGCTGACATGCGTTTAAGCATACCTATTCCAGATTCAAACATGCTTGAATAGATTTAATAAGTCATTTCAAAATAAATATTGTGTACATCCTAATCTTACTTGATTAACCGACCGATGTTGTCAAATTCAGATTCCTTGCCATGATTGCAACCTTTGTGGTTTGCTATCATGTGTTCATCCCAAATGTATTGGTGCAGTACTTATGATTCCAGAATTGATTGTTGTTTTCTTTGGCGCGTTATGAACCCAGCTACTCTGGCTCGCAACAACGATGCTCGACCAGGAACATTCATCTGGAGTGTCGTGAATGTCCTCTGTCTGGATTGGCTTGCGCACTGTCGTATTTGGGCTACTTGTCGCAACTTGCATCTTCTTGGCATTTGTCTTCAAAAACTTTCTTCAGCTGTCAACGACTCGAAATTGATAACTTCAGCATGCTTTTTCTCTTATTAGTTTGCTTAGCTTTTGTTCCAGCCTATAAGACCACTTCAGGGAAAACAATATTGCACAGCAGAATATTCGCTATCAAGCGCCGCGGCTTCGGAGTAGTGTACTGCAATACTGTGCCAAGGCTGTATGCAGTTTGTTAAAGCAATGAGGAGTCTGCAGATATCAATGAGTGATTATTGAAATGCATTTCGTTGCTTGTAGAATGTTATTAAAATTATTACTCCAAAATGGACCTGTTCCCATACTCCTTACTTTATCTAAAGCATATTCTTGTTTTTAGACTTGCAAATTTATCTATATACTAATAATGTGGTGTATGTGTGTGTGTGTGTGTATGTTCCCTCCATAACTCAAAAACCATAAAACCTGCAGCCCGAAACTTTACAGGCAAACTAAGAAAACTCCAAGGAGTGCAAGAGTGAAAATTGGGTGTTTGGGTTAATTAAAACATCTCCTTTAAAAGATAATTAACAGCCTTATTTAATTATATCCTTTATCAGGTTCATCCTTGGTCACCACTCTCGATGGGATCTAAAAGGCGTTCCTGGGTAACCTCGCTGCGGTCTAAAGCCGCCATGTTTTTTGGCCAGCTCAACCAATGCTTGACTTGGAACAGGCGCAACGATTTCGTAATGATAAAGTTTTTGTTTCACTTTCCTCCTCGTATTATCGATGCTCTCTTCATCATAGCTTTGAATTCGCTGGATAAATTGCAATGCTTGCAAATGCCCAGACATGTCAACGTTCATTGCTTTATTTTCGTTTCCGCACATGCAATCACCGTGAGAATCTGTTAAGCTAACCAGAACTACAAAATTGAAGCTCAATAATCGAGTTTACAAGCAGCTCCGACTCTGAGAAAAATGTTCATTTGTCCAATTCGGACATATTTCACATTTTGGGTGTCTTCGGGAGGTGTATGTTTTAATGTGACAGTTCAGTGATTTCTAATTGCATGCCAAGCGAGCTGTTTATTATCAATCGTTTCATTGGAGTGTTGCATGAGTGTTTAAGCGACTTGGCAAGCTCTCTCCAAGCTGCTTGGCTGTTTATTTTGGTAAAAGTACCCATAGTTTCAATCTAACATCGATTAGACGTACTTTTCCACCTTTATTGGTCCCGTGGTGCTATGCGGTGGTTGCCTCGGGAGGTTGCCATCCACTGAAAAAAGTGCAATTTTTTTTTACAGGATCACTTTGTTTAACCTTTTTAGGCCATGGGCTAGAGGGGGTCCACACATGCACCCCCTCACTATTAGGTTTCTTTTGTAACCCTGGGATCTATTATTTATGTAACCATGGGTCTATTGATTACAAAAATGATGTTAACGGGAAAAAACTTGGGTCTCAAGATCCCCCCCCCCACATGACTTTTTGTTCACGCCCATTTTTCTAACCGCGGGTAGTGATTAGGGGTAGGGGAAATTGAAATGGCTGTAATTTTGCAACCAATCATTGTAGAATAGCAAATGACCCCTTAAAATGTTGGCCTTGGCTAGTCCAAATGCTATGTATAGCTTATTCAAATGCATTCAGTAAATATGTCAAACAGAGGTCATAACGTCCACGAAATTTGACACCTGCCTAAAAATCACGCCCCTTCTAAGAAAATTCATCACCATACCATTCCAAAGGGAATTTCTCAGCCAAAATGGGTTCAAATGGAAGCCAATAGGTACCCAAGTTAATTAAGTTTGAAAATCTGGATGTTCTATTGCTTAAGCCATGGATAAACAACAGTTTTGGACCCATTTTTTTAACATGGCCGTTTTTCCGCCAAAAAGCATGCAAATTGCGCAAACCCAATCAAATCTAATTTCGTCACTTCAAACGATCCAATTTTGACATATTTGGTATCAAAATCTTGGTATTGAGGAATCCTACCCTGACATGCATCCCAATGCCGATTTAGTCATCAGTGACGTCATCTGAGGTTAAATGGCCACACCCATTTTGCAATACAACTGTGTTGTATTTTCGGTGACGAACTTATAAATACCAACTCTACAGCAGCACATGCAATTGGATCCATACTTGTATGCCTTTTAACCCATGTTTACCTTGGTACTATTTATCAGATTGACTGAATTCATCGTAATAAAGCAGTGTTCACCTCACCAATGTCTTGTAATCCTGCCTACGGTTCACCCCTTCAGGCGTCACTGTCACTTTCACTATCACTATCTGATCCCATTCATTCAAGGAGGTCACTTTCATCGAGCTCACTGTCACTCTCACTGTCACAATGCTGATTCATCCATGTCGTTCTCAATGTTTCCTGAGAATGTCCACCAACTGCCATGGCATCACTCACCATCAGTCCACTTTGCTGCATTGATCCCGGTTTCAACGTCCACCCATGCCCTCGTTTGGGTTGGTAACAGAAGGATCTGCAACATGCACCAGCTTCCATTTCCTGACCTGGAAGTTTGCACCGACACACGTGCTGCTCAAGGCACTACGACATTGTGGCAGTGTGGCCAAATCAAAATAGCTGGATTTGCTGAGGACGTTCTTTCCACCGCACTCTCCTTGCATGACTTTGAATCAGAGTTCATTCACTTGTTTTCCTTTGTTGCTATATAGCATACAAGTAACTGTTCCAACTCCTCATCACCTTTTCCTCCACTTCCCAAGAATTCCCCCAATTTGGAGAATGCCTCTGAAATGATTCACCTGTTTCAATGCCTTTTTTTCCCTTCACTTCTCTTTGCCTTTAAAGGCACTGGTACTGTCACAACCTGTGAACGCATGTATGCCTAGCAGTGCAGTACAAAAGAGAGATGTGCGAGACATAGTCAACTTGGTCACATCGATACAGTGCCTAATGCTGCCCTTGCCATTCAAATAGAATATGGATTCCTTCCAAGTATCTCGGTAATGGAGTAGGATGAAGAAAATATGTGAATCGCGACCTCACGCGAACAAATTTGAACCCACTGTCCTTGTCATACATCCAGTACAAGATCACCCGAGAATCGGTTTCTTCTTGTGAGGATGCCAAAGACTGGATCTCTGGCACTCGTAGTTTGTCCATCCAATGTTAACTGATAGGCCAGTCCTTCACAATGAGTATCACCTCATAACCATTGAGAATGTCGGCTGATGCATCACTGCTCCATGTTGTCAGCAAAACTGAACAAACTGCGTCTTGTTCTCATCATTGGCGAGAACAGTTTCCAGTCCTTGGGGTGCTTTGTCTTTTCACCCACTGATGATGAGTTTGTCACCACAACCTCTCTTTCCATTGCACGGCTTTCACAGAGTCCTCCTTGTACATATCAGTGCTGAAATAATGGCTGATTGTGTCGCGCGGAACCTATTTTGCGAGATATTTCACCGAATTCCCTGGAACTTCACGTAAACAATGGAAATTGCATTTCCATCTCTGTAATGAGGCTCCCTCAGATTACTAGGCAAGTCCACGTCATCACACCCTTTCACAACGTGTTTGAAGCCTTTGGATTTGTCTGTTTTGGCAAGAAATCCATCAGCCAAGCCAATGCTGTAGGGATAGGTTCAGTGGGTACGTAAGCAACTTTTCAAGATCGAGTTTATGATCAGTCTGTATTTGGGACTTCCCTAGTAGCTGGAACGCGATGTTTCGATGCTGCTTGGACTCGATGCTTTTGTCTGTGAGGTGAGAGTTTAACAGACTTGTGCATGTTAGCCATAGTTTTCAAGTGACGAGTTTGATTAGGCTCGAAGAACCCATCCTTCTTCACAGTCTATTCTCAATGAAGTCCTCCTTTGCTTGCTTACCAGCAGCCTCTGCATGCAGAACATCCTTCCTCGACTTATAATGTTGGGGCAATCGGAATGAAATGTTGTACAGCTTTTCAGTATCAGGGAACCCTGAAGGGGTTTGTTGAAGCATTTGATTGCTTCAATTGACCTTGCCACCTGCTTTCTCCACGTCATATTTATGCTGCCCGAACATCACGATGTCTGATGCCATGTCTCCTCTTTAAACATGTCTGCCAGACGGTAGGTAGCCTGGAGGATATTTACTCGTTCCTTTGCTAGATTTGGCTCCATCGTTGTAGGTGCTGTAAGTCCTTGAAGACCACTCAAACCGCTCCAGTTGAGCACTGCCACCTTTCGATTTGGCATGTTTCATGAAGGTCTCTTCAATGGTTTTGTCAACGACACATCTACGACCAGGGCCAAAGAACTCAGCAACGCTGATGGTCCCTCTTCTTAACAGCTCCACTGCATCAGGGTGTGAATGTTCAATGTCAGCGATAAACATTGAAAAGTATGGTTAGGTATCGGGCATAGTTTTGTCCCCGAAGCTGAAGATATGTCAGGCATGATGCAAGACTTGTGCCTACACTGTGAAATTGTTCATTCTAACAGCCTGTAGAGGGACAGCGTCAGTCACACGAGATCGAATATTCCATCCAGAGTTACCCGGTCTTCACCTGCTGGCCTGAGCGAATGTTTTCTCAAAACCTTGCATTGTACTCTAATGTAATGAACAAATGTCTGATCACTCAGCCAGCATCTTTAGTTAACTTATTGG
>JAXMNL010000033.1:69475-92873 GCA_035128595.1 Eptatretus atami | reverse complement strand
GTATAGTAAAATACACTACCTACCTACCAGCTGCTTATCAAACATCTTGTTCCTGTCTCTGTCGAGATCACTCGTAAACATCACGCTCTTACCAAAAATCTTGAAATATGAGACCTCATATTAGGCAGTAGTTCATTGTCTTGTCTTACCATTTTCAATTTTACTCCCATATAAAAACTTTAAAGTTTCATTTTTCACCTAATGTTTGTTCTTTAATTATAGTTTCATTACCTTTTTTTACCATATCCACACTTCCATGTTGAAGATGCGCTCCATGCGTCTTTTTGAAAAAACGAAAACACATCTTATTTTATAAATGCCCTTTAATGGCCCCCATTAATGTTTCAATGGGAGAATTTAGCTTCCCCTGTCTTCATTATTCTTTGTGTTTGCAAGTGATTGAACGATGTTATTAAAAATAATTTTTTTTAAGAATATCTATTATCACATCTATCACAAAATGGTTTTGTTTTTTGTCAAGTGGAGAATTATTTAGTCTTGAAAAGATTGAATATGTTGTCTTGACTGTTTTGAAGGTGTTTTTTTATAATATTTATTCGTGATTTACAGTGACGCAGTAGGTTGTATTCACACATATTTAATATCACAATGAACTTTACTTAAACTAAAATTTTACTTGAATGAACAAAATTTGTTTAATTTCTACTGTCGAATCTGATCTTAAAACCATTTTATGCCTCCAACTTTTTTCACTTAATAAATACAATGTTTCAAGAACAAAAGACAAGTTATAATCAATCTCTTCTACTTTGTTAAAGATACACTGAGAAATATGTCCAAGGATGCTATAAATTGAACACAAGTATAAATTACATAAACAACTATTGGATAAAAACAATTATGGATAATATATGTAGTTCTTCAATTTCCCTTAGTCGGAAGGGCTTTAGTATACTGGAAGAAACATCAATTACATTCTCTAACAAAAGTTTCTCCCCTCCCTTCTGGTAATATATTCAAACATAGAAAAAGCAATGAATACAAGAAAAAGTTATCACAAACTAATAAAACCTTATGGATGAAGCTTTTAGAAAGAAAAATAAGAACCATCTGTAATATGCAAGGAGAAATTTGTTATTTTTTCAACAACCCTAAAGATATAAAATCCTGATGAAATAAAGGATGTTAATATATCAGGTGAAATGACATTTGTTCAGTTTCGATGGAGTTAAGCCGATTCATTTTTTAAAATTACCTTCTATCATAAAAAAATGTTAGTAGTTGAACTCTGTTCATGAAAAAAAAGTATATAATTAGATGTTACATGTTTTTTATCTACAATTAATACGAGTCATTATTCTACTGCAAAAGAATTTTGAAGATTATAGAGTGATAACAGATATTGAATACCTGAGATTTGTCGTTCCAAACGATAGTTCATGTCATACTCGAGAGTTTTGTCTTCAAGCAGATAGTTTGAAAAGTAGTTTCTAATAAGTATTCTGAGAGCATACCGAAGGATGATGGCCGAGGTAGAAATTTTAATTTAACAATAAAAGTTTTTTACTTTGTATTAAATATGAATAGCATCACGATTTTGAGCAGTCTTGAAAATTTCCTGAATTCTCCTACAAAATTTGAGATTGTCCTGCGTGTGAAAAGACGGGGATTAATCACAGAGTCAAAAAGCCTATACACATTATCATTTTGTTGATTATTCTTCTAATTAATGATATACAAAAAATACTAAAAGGAAATAATTCTTTTAGATTTACACCAAAAATGAATTTACTTTACAGATTGACTTAGAGAAATGAATGTAAAGTATGTAGGGTGTACAACACACCTTTCTTACAAGGAAGAAACTGAACGTATTAGAGAAATGTTCAAATCGGATTGTTGTTATAAATCTATTCATCGAATTGTGATTTTCGGCCTGAAAATTTGCACACAAGATATTTGATAAATAAAATAATGGATTATATTGCACATAAACCGGATCTTAGGATAAAATAAGAGTTTCTAAAAAAGCCAATAATGAAATTAAACACCTGCTTTCAAATATATAAATGAGGATTATATTATTCTAGCCCTTATTGAGGAATATAAGATAAAAATTTACACCATAAAAGACTTCCAAACTCAATTAAGATGTCTCTATAGTTGGTATCAAGCGGATGTCGAAACCTATGCTTACTTTAACGATGCTCCTATCACCAACTTTTATTAGCTATCTATGCCTAATAATTGTAATAATATCGAACAAAGTCGAGTTTTCAACCATGCCCAGTGAATCCAACATACTCTCACAAGGTTGAGTGCCTTGGTCTTCAAAAAACGGGGAATAATGCTGTTTAAATTTAAACTTCAAAAACAATCTAAATGAATTAACATTGAAGATATAATAACAACTATTATTGCTGAATAACACAGAGAATAAAAAGAAATCAAAAACCGATAACTTGTATTCTTAGTAGAAATAACAAGAGCAGTGATATACCGCTGGTCCCAAGATATGGATAAAATCAAAAAAGAACCTCGTTATCTATTGAGCATCCTGTGTTATGAGAAAAACCAAAACGGTAAATGCGACGCACTAAGCATCAAACGACGGAGACACATTCTTCACTTGTAATTGTAATTTATCTTAGTCAACTCGTCACTATTCAACTTCCTCGTCTCTAGTCCAATCAAACACAATGCTAAGACTCTTTATTTATCTATTGTAATATTCAATTCGAATAAACACATTTTCCATGGAGGATAATTGTTCTACATTATGTCAGTAACAAAATATTGGGGATTACACATGGAAAGGCACACGATCTGAAAAACTATAAAATATCGTTGTTGACAAGATGAGATATAAGGATATATTTCTTTATGTTTTATAAACATACAATATAAATGACACCTTCTTACATATTATATAAATATTGTGGGTAAATCTGCTTCTGCCGAAAAACTTTCATAAAATCAAGGTTCTTGTAGTTATAAAGTGAGAATATTGATAAATTTATTGTAAAAACAACACCAGCCGTAGATAGCATTTGTGATCACAACACAAGAGCAATAAAGACCTGGAGAAGTAAAAAGGTGAAGATATTATCCTATAGTGTTCAGTGGAGGAACATATGCGCGATTGAGGAATTGAATTCAAATACTTTGAGGGTGTTCTCTTGGCTACAACAAAATATTCAATTGTAAAGTGAGTACAAGAAACATAAAATATCTGGTGGTCTTGGCGATATTAGAAACTAAGTCCAGCAAGGAATTGAGGACAAATTATTTGAAACATCTGAGTGGGGTTTAAGAATTTTATCATTCGAGAGTTATTATGATTGTTGATGAATGAAAACTTGAAGCGACAACGTATTGAAAAGCAGAGATATGCAAGTATTAGTGAAATATGAAATTACAACTGCGTATTAATGTCAAAAAGAATTTGATGCAAATCACTTTAAAAACGAAGGATTTATTTAGAACACACTACTTGGTCATGATGAAGCAAAATTGAAAATTTCGCCTGTTGTATTTGCCTTTACATATCATAAATTCGATATTTTCCAATAAACTCAAATGGATGATCGCGGACAGCAAGAAAGAGCAAAGAAAGATTAAGGAACATCAGAGTTGGGTTTCAAAAGTTTGTAACAGAACAGGAAGACATAAAGAAAGCAAACGCAGACACGAATAACTAACCGGGTGAAGCAAGCATTTGAAAGAAATCAAGAGTACAATTTTTTAAACCACTTTAAAAAAAAAAAAAAAAAAAAACAAATAACCTAAAAAAAAAAAACCCAAGCAAAAAATTATTAGAATGTTGTTCACAGTTCCACAATAGAATATTACTTACTTCCAAGCCCTAACTTAAATTAAAATATCAGTTCCAAAATGACGAGGAAGAATTAGAGGCACTATAGAGAATTAGAAATTGATGAGAGGATTATTTCAACAACTGGAAAAGAGATTAATCCACCACCCTGATTATACTGGTGAATGCTCTCACAAAAACAATGAATATTTCAACGGAATCCAAAAAATCCAAATCAGGACTCATTCCAACAGAACAACCAGGCAATATTTCATCTTGTTCAAGCGAAAGGTATATTGATAATTTAATGCATGAATTAAGGTTTCTTGAGCTTCTGCCAAACCCCCTGTGAATTGAACCTCACAGATTAGATGTATTTCTTCTCACCAAACAAGATGGGAAGACAATCTTCAAACTCGTGAGGGATGAATCAAAGTACCAGTATTTTGATAAACCATTGGATATGAAAATAATATGATGTGAGTATATATTGATCTGCTGGACTCTGTTAATTATAGGGTTAGTTTTTCTGGTAACAAGTAGGAAGAATGAGAAGGAGAAACACATTATCTCCAGGCTTTAAGTACTTGCGTCAGGTGTTAGTTTTTCTTCCAATGACCCATTCACAATTAGTTAAGTAGACTGTTATTGTTGTTAGGTCAGTAAGACGGCTGGAAATCAACAATTGTTTTTAATGAAGCATCAGCCATTTTAGGACCAGTTGTGAAATGAAAATAATTAATGAATACCAATATAAAGACATTTTATCTCGTATCTAAATAAGAATGAGAAGCACAATCCTTAGTTTTCAATTTCACAACTAGCGACCACACATCTTCATTGCCATACCACTACAACTTGACACAACAAAAGAATATGAGGATCTTTATTGTCCAGGAAACTTATAATACCTTATTTTAAATAAACCGAAAAAATGACAAGTTTAGTTATAATCCGCGGAAGTGGATACAAAACGATAAACAGTTTCACCCGCGAGCATATGAGATTTTCTCAAATATCTTCCCAAATTTTCGTCTTATGAAAGAACAGGGTGATGAACCAAAAAATATTGTTATAGATATTCAAAAAACAACTTCAAAATCAACGATTAAACTTAAAAATAACTACAAGGTTGATTTCAAATTGATAATTCACTTTAGAGAGTTATTGCGGTTTCTCCTCAAAAAAGATGAAACTAATGGGAGTTTTACAGTGAAATGTCATTCAAATATCCTCAGGAATAAATTCGTGATTAACTTCACTTGATTTATTGATTGGTGCTTATAATGATGGAATTAAGAACAAATAATATTTTCATTCAGCCTCCTACTCAACCCCAATTGGTTATAAATTCAATATCACGGACCAAAAATACTGGTTTATTCCCTGTTCAGAAAAACCTATACAGAGTAAATTTTAGGATACCGACCAAGTAATATCGTATGATTTTTTAATGGAGAAGTTATATCCATCAGAATTCACCTACATGAATTTTCCAATAAATAAATACGATGGTTATTGTGAGAACACGAGTTGGGAAAATATAAAAATAATTACAGGGGATGGGATGTTCCTTTCCCCATACTACAAGGGGAAGGTATGATCTTGTGGACGGATACTATAAACTAAGAGACCAAAGGTGTGCGGACATCAATTTAGAGGAGATGGAGTAATGATACTCTAATGGGTATCGGTTCAACTATTCTTAACATAAAGACCTAATTGGTTCAACTGCTTCTGCTGTGGGAAATGTAGCAGTGCTATAAAGAGATAAAGATGCCCAAGAGAATCTCATTAATTACAAGCAATAAAAGAAATTAAGAAAGGAAAACTCAGTTGTCTCCCCAAGAACGACAGAAAAATATCAAATACTTGGGTCAGGGTTTCAAAAGTTTTAACATCGTTTTTTCCAAATAAATTACAAGTTTGGAAGCAATTTGATAGTATCTATGATTTGGATAGTACTATTATCATCTCAAACTCCACAAAAAAGAAAGGATTACTTCAAGGAAATGCAATAACTGGAACAGACTAGAATGCAAATGGTACAAAAAAGTTTTGAAATAAATAATCAACAAACTTATTTGATACTATCCGAAAGTTTCTTTGTGTAAATTTAAATTCCACTAGGCTGCGGAAAACACAACATGCTACACTCGTAATGATTTCCTTCTGGAAAATGTTTGATAGTGTCGTTTATACATTGACACAAAAGTTGAAGTGGTTGATTATGCTCTGCTGTATCTGAATATGATGAAATTATACACTATATTTCATTCAGTGATAGAATGGGAAAGGGGGCTGTCGAAGGTTTTATTACTGTATGTCAACGGAGAGCAAACACAGACCTGGATATATCAAAGAAAGGAATGTATAATGATGATAAAAAGCATTATAGTTTTACTGTGGCAGTTCCTCTTAAGGTATTATTTGGATTTTGTGATCATATAAAGTTTGTATGGTCTTAAAATTAGATTCCAACTACAAAGGAATGAAATCGAAAAAGATTACTTTTGGTGTTGCAGTGCTTTTGGTGACAGAAAAATTTGTAATTGATGAAATGAGTTGGTATATTAGGATATACTCCTAATCTTAAAACAGAAGAGATGTTGAATGAGAAGACTTACTAAGAAACCACATCATGTATCATACCCTAAAAGAAGATGTCAACACGTTAAACTAACAAACCACTTAACGTTGGAATTTGAGTGTTCTGGAAGGAAAGCCACGATATCTGTGGATCATTTTTTTTAAAACCAGACGTGATACTGCTACGATAAGAATAATGCATTGAGTGATTATGCTAAGGTGAAACACTTCGTGTTTCTCTCGATGGGACAATTTTATACACGAGATAGATTGGAATTATTGGAAAAAAATGATTTATGCTGAAGGATACAAGTCTTACCAAAAGGTGTGTGAAAGTAATGGAAATAAAGAACTATTTTGGATATGACAGTCATTTAAAAGTTTGTTATACAATCTATGCGTTTGATCCTGAGTGCTCAAAATAAACTATAAAGTCGAATCGAGTGGATATTCCCAATACATTGAAAGACGGAGAGAGTGAAGAAGTTGATACATATTGTTTGCTTTTTGGAAGAAACAGAATTACAGATTAATACAGATAATGGTGTTATGATTAGTCTCACATAATATTTGTTAAAAATATGAGTGAACAGTACCAACTGGGATATGTTAATCAAATTCAATCTTCATAAACTTCATCTTGTGATCAAAATCAAAAGCCTTGTATGATTAACGTTAATACAATTCAGAGAAAAGGAGCAGTAAGAATTGATGTTTTGCTCACAAGAGAACAGGTGAAAATCTTGAACGATACTGGCTCACTTAAAAAATAAAATGAGCAAAAAATGTGAAAAAAAATTCAATAAGAGAGACGAGTGGAGGAATTCTCCATTTCTAATTCCTTTATTTGCTGGTTATTAAAGCGTGCGGTGGCATGACGGGTGGTATTTCAACAAGTGAAAACTCCAAGAAAGGAAGGCTCAACTCCGGCTCAAAAAGAATTGGAAAGACCAAACAAAGAGTTGAGAGAAACAAATTAGTGGAAGTGGTGTAATGTAGATTTTGCTGAAAAACTTGAAGTCTGCTGATAAAGCGAGATTGTTAGTTGGAGATTGCTTTCTTCTATCGCACAAGCAGGTGTTAAAATTAACTAAAGGTGTAATGGATTATATTTTCTAATAAATAAATGAGCATTGATGAGTGGTTAAAGAATTTGGAAAGAATAAAACATCAAAATTACCACATTGTCAAATATTGTAAGGAAATAAAATTCATAATGGGTTATTTGTATGAGAGATGAATTAACAAAAGTTGCCTAAACATACAAAGAATATTATTTGAACTTGAGAAGATAATAAGGAAGGTTCTCGTTTGTATTTTTAATAGTCAACCAAATATTATTTTGATAGTTTTGGTCTTCCACCACCTGTTGAAATCATAAAATTCTTACAGAATTGGTGTTTAACAACATTTCATAGTCCAATTAAATTCCAAGTGTTGTGGTCAATTATGTCTATAGTGTTATTTCAACTCAACAAAAATAAATAAAAAAAATTATGACTTATTTTAACTCCTAATATAAAAGGACTTATTTGGTAAGATGGTTCTATCTTTGGTGTATCCCCAAGAAACTGGATATTGCCATTTATCAAATTATTACACAAAAGGCACCAGGCCTGAATCAGGCTGAACGACAGAAATATAGTATAACAAAAAATATTAATATGAAAAATGCTTATAAATCAATAAATTTATCCAAGCCTGACTGACGCGAATGACTTGGTGAGATTAAGTGATTTATCACAATCTTCTTCTTCTTCTTTTGGCTGCTCCCGTGAGGGGTCACCACAGCGGATCATCCGTATGATCCGCATAGTGATTTGGCACATGTTTTTTACACCGGATGCCCTTTCTGACGCAACCCTGGTCGCCTCTTATGACACAAGGATATGGTACACCTATTTTAACCAGGGTATACACCGGCCCAGTACACTGGTACTCATTTCGCATTCGCGACTGGAAGGATGACAGGCTGAGTCACCCCCTGGTGTATTAATTTCAGTGACCCAACGGGGCTTGAACTCAGGACCTTTTGGATCCCAAGCCACTGCCCTAACCACTGCGCAAACACAGGCTATAAATGTGATTTATCACAATATATATCCTTAAATAAAACGGCCGTGTTTTCCAAAGATACAGAAGTCTTGATTTTTATATCCAGGTCATACAGAATTCACAGTTCCAATTAAAATATTTTTTTTTATAAAGAAGGGCGTATCGTTTGGATGAGAATAGAACAATGGGGGTATGATATGAATGATTTAGGGTATAATTGGTCAGTTAAATTGAACCTTGAAGACCTGGAACAATTAAATCAGTCTCGTAAGGAAGAATATTATCCACTTGGTGCAGAGAATGAATTTTGTGAGAGCACGATAAGTAAAAAACAAATAAAAGAAATATAATAAGGGAAATATAATAATGGTTTTGCCCTAGTTTATATCATTAAAACAGAAAAAACAGGATTATATATAATAAGTAAGGAAATACAAAATGATTAACTATGGGAAGAAGGGGAGGTGTTTCTTGCCATAATATTATTCTGTCATATATTTCTAATACATAAATGACACAAGAAGGCTTCAAGAAAATTATCATTTCTGTGTCCAAGCATACCTTCAAGAAAAGTTGTACGGTATTTTAATAAATATGTTCTACAACATAAGAATGATGTATTTTTTATAAAGATTGCTTATTGCTGTTGTTGATAAACGGACAAATTTAGATTAATTAAAATTTTAAATAATGAAAAAATTATAAAGTTAAGAAAACGTAAAGCTCTTTTAAAGAAATTCAGAAGAAATTTATTGGTATCCTGTTGTAAAATTTTTATTTTGATGATACAGGAATAACAAGAAATCCTGATGAATATATGTAATATATCTATGGGGTGTAAGTGATTCAAGGATAGTAAGGGACGAGGAAGGAGTTGAAGAAACTGAGACAAAGAAGAGAGAGAAGAGGAGGAAAAGGAGAAGAGAGAGAAGGAGGAGAGTGAGAAGAGAGAGGAGGAAAGAGAGAAGAAGAGAAGGAGGAGAGGAGAGAGAGAGGAAGGAGGAAAGAGAGAAGAGGGAGAAGGAGGAAAGAGAGAAAGAGGGAGGAAAGAGAGAATAAATAAACATAAAAATATGGAAACAGTCTGATTAAAAAAGATATGGGGTATTACAGAAAATAAATGAATCTCAACGCACTGAGGAGGAAAACAAAGAATTGACAAGTCTATTAGAAATATTTTCGACAAGACTATTGACATCGTTTTCGAGGGAAAGATATTAACTTTAATTAAAGTTTTTCATTTTTTTTTTCTTAAATTAATGGAGGAGAGAGTAAAGACGTTTCTACGGATTCGTTATGTTTTAAAAATAAGATTCAAATGTGCATGTTGGAAACTAAAAAAGGTTTTTTGCTCTCTGCAGGAATTTTTCTCATAAATA
The DNA here is from genome assembly GCA_035128595.1 of Eptatretus atami. NCBI lineage: Eukaryota > Metazoa > Chordata > Myxini > Myxiniformes > Myxinidae > Eptatretus > Eptatretus atami. The sequence continues at coordinate 83,075 of JAXMNL010000033.1, read as the reverse complement.
AATGAGTTATTGTCTCAAATGTAAAAAGAAAACTAATACTAAAATATCTCATATTTTAAAGTAAGTAAAATAACAGGGTTATACAAAATGGCATATGTTCGGTGTGTGGTTTAAAAAAGTGTCAATTTATCTCCAAACACAAACGTGGAGGAGATATCAAATGTTTTTATCAGGAAGTAAATTTTATAACTACTGGAATACCAGGGGAATTACATCTACCAGGGTATTCTTTCTGTGGTTCAGGCACAAACTTGGATAAAAGATAGATGAGGCAGACAATCCTAAACCATGGAGTAAACCCATCAATAGGTTGATGAAGTGTGCATGAGGCACGATATTGATTATGGGAATACCACAACTTTGGAAGAAAAGCATGAAGCTGATAGAGAAATGTTTTATAATTTGTCTCTGATACAAAATCCAACCTTGAGGAGAAAGTTGATATGTCCATCGTGAAGAAGATGATCAGTACTAAATTGAAACTTGGGCTTGGAAATTCAAAAAACATAGGCTCTAATGATGTCATTAACACTGAAGAGCAATTAGCTGATGAAATTACATAAACCAATATTCCCAAGTTTCAGAGAAGGAAGGTTTATTCCAAGGAAGTTGATTTTATCTGGTCCGCTGATTTGATTGAACTCAATCATGATAAGGGGTACAAGTATGCTTTAACCGTTATTGATTTGAGGAGTAGATATGCGTGGGTTGTCCTTTAAAAAACAAACAGGTATACTTTTATGTTAGCCTTTCAACAGATATTTCATAAAAGTAGAGAAAACCGAAAAAAATGTGGACTGATGAGGGTAGAGAGAGTTTTATAACAAGACATTTATGAATTTTATAAAAAAATAACAGCATTACATTATACAGTACCTTTAATGAAGGAAAAGCCGTTGTTATTGAGCGTTTTAATCGTACTTTAAAAGAGAGGACTATATAAAAAATTCACACAACTCGGTCTCAACAATGGTCATCTTTTATTCAGGGATATTGTAGATAAGTATAATGACAACGATTCACATGTAAACAAATACAAACCATCAGAAACATTACAAATTAGAATATGAAAAAGAGATTAATGTCAGAAAACTAAGTTCAAAGTTGGTATATCGTAAGAATATATAGGAAATCTCATTTTGAAAAAGGTTATACAAAGCGATGGACAAATGAGCTTTTTTAAATTGTTGATGTAATAGATACAGTTCCTTGGACTATAGAGGTATATGATTTAGAAGCGGAAGAGATTTTAGGTTCATTTTATTCACGGGAATTACAAAAGACAAAGATAAATTGAATTTTTTTTTGACTCCGCCCCTTTTTGACTCCGCCCACACAAGCTCCACCCACACAAACCCCACCCACATATACCCTGCCCACACAAACCCCACCACATAAACCCACCCCAACAAGCTCCACACAAACCCACCCCACACAATCTCCACCACACAAACCCCACTCCACACAGCTCCACCACATTCATCATATTCACATCATTAGTGATAGCAATTAGTTAATTAGTTCCCACACACAACATGTTTATTTAATTTAAAAAAATTGCTCTCCCATCCACACAAGCTCCACCAATCCACCCATCCACCCATCCACCATCCACCCATCCCACCCATCCATCTATCCACACAAACCTCATCCACAGAAGCCTCATCCACATAAACCTCATCCACAGAAGCCTCATCCACATAAACCCTGCCCACATAAACCCCACCCACACAAACCCACCCACATAAACCCCTCCCACATAAAACCCCACCCACATAAACCCCTCCCACATATACCGCTCCCACATAAACCCCGCCCACACAAGCCCACCCACATAAACCCCACCCACATAAACCCTCCCACACTAGCCCCTCACACAAAACCCCTCCCACACAAGCCCTACCCCCTCATCCCCCTGTGCACCCCCACTTTGACCCCACCCCACCCCTTCACAACACACCACACATGGGGGGGGAAGGGGTGGGGGTGATGGGTCAGTGGGGTGCGCACACCCCCCACCTCTCCCTTCCATCTCTTTATTCTTTTTTGGTAGTTAAGAATCAATAATTATAAGAAAAACAAGTATAATTAATCAACATCGAAAATATTAAATATTCATTTATAAAAATAGATGATATTTCCAAGCAGTCTGCTTTCAGATGTCTTGAGTGTCAGGTCAGATTCCTGCAGACGATTAACTTGTGTGTTTGGTTCATCCAGACAGGTGTTTAAACTGAAAAATAAAAATAAATAATGTGTTAAAACTCAGGAGAGATATAGAGACACCAAAAGACATATTGACAGGCAGAGACAGATGGAGAAATGGACAGACATATATACATATATTATATATATATATATATATATATATATATAATATATTATTATATTATATATATATATATATATATATATATAGATAGACAGAGACAAGCAGATTGACATACACTCACACAAAACACACACATGAACGTGCGTGTTCTCACCTTGAAGTCGGGTCTTTCAAGATTATAGGAGATGACAGCAATGCCTCCCAGTCGGTAATGATATCTCTCATTTCTCCCTGAAAATCCGAATCTCTTGAATAAAATTGTACATCTGTATCCATATGTTGTGTAATTCGGATAATTCATTTTCAACATCAGTGGTCAACGATGTTGTTATTGGGGACAATCTGTTGAAAAAACAATATTTATTAGTCATACAGTGATTTAATTAATAATCAGTTGCTTCACTGCGATTCTCAGAGGAAGAACACAAACAACTTACCGATATTGTAATGGGTTCCTCTTTTCATCAGATAAAAATAGTTCATGTTTCAGTCGTTTCTCAATAGGACAAGATGAAAAAATTATAAAGCTTTCAGACAAAGATTACGACTGACAGCTCGTTTATAAAACAACTTCGAGGAAGTGGATTACGTAATCTTGGAATTTCAAGGCGTGTACCCCATGGAAAATGACGGTTCGGGCAGAGACAACTGGGAAATACGTGGGCGATACATTTCCAAGCAGTCTGGGTCATTTATACACAAAATGAAAATGCTTTGAATGATTTTGATAAAACGATCATTTAAAAACCTGTTAGTGTTTGATTTAAAATATAACCACAAGACCTTGTCTCTCACAGAATACTTCCTCTTTTTACGGCACGAACTGAAAACACTTAAAAAACATTCCATTCTTTGGATGGATCACTCTTCGAGTGGTGTGAAAATATAAAAGAAAATCAGTTTGTAATGGGGCAGAGATCTTAATTATAATCCCAATTTAAGTCAGTCCCTTAAGTTAGTCCCAATTTAAACATTGGGGAGGGGGGGGTTGAAGGGTGGAGGAGGGAAGGGGCAGAGATTAAACTCCTGGATCGAGCTTTGAGCCTTGAGACAGAGAGTTTTTTCAATTCATTTGTATTATCCCAGTCTCCTTTTTAGGAGTTTAGGGGTTAATTAAGAGAGTTTTTCCCCCATTCATTTGCATGGGAGAGAGTAAATGGGGAGAAAATCGGACTCCTGTTTCAGGCTTTTTAACCTTAAATCAGAGAGTTTCCCCCTTTTCCCCATTCATTTGAATGACTGCACTAGAAACCCATTAATCTACTACTGACCTGCTTCAAATATTAGAAGAAATGTGACGATTCTAGAGTGGATGATGTCATTTGACAGAGGTACTGCTTCAATTTTCTTCCTCTGCTCCAAGCCACAAACCAGCTCGACCATTTCCAAGGCACATGGCTTCACCAAGGTGTCTCCAATCGAGTGTGGCTTATTTTTCTTGGCAATGCGATAAGCAACTTTGTGGGATGCTTCAAGATGAGGCTTTTGTGTTGGTGGAAATCCAAATTTTTGGAAAGATCCAGCCTTTTCAAATTGAGCCTTTGCATGAAGAGAATCCACACTGTCCATTTTTTCAGGAGGGACAGACGTAAGGTGTTCTTCAATTTTGTTGGCTACATGTTTCCATTGCGCAAAATCTTGCCACAAAAGAATACTGCAGCTTTTGTGTTCCATCATGTTTGGATGAAAGCAAAGCCAAAGGATATGTGAACTTCGTCCCACTCCTTTTCTTTGACATTTTCCATCTTAAGCTTGGCCTGCCAATATATATATATATATATATATATATAATATATATATTATATATATATATTATATATATTATATATATATATATATAACACTGTGATGTAATTTGTATGTAAGTAACTAATGCCAAAACTAACAGCCTGTGTACCAAACATATCTGAGGCAAGGTTTTCATTAAATATGTGGATGTTTTCTTCAATTCCTATCAACAGTAAACTATTGTGGGGAAAAATTTATATTAATGTATTCCTATTGTAACAAATGGAGTTTTAGAAATGTAAGTTTTATGCTATAAGTTGAATTGGCTGTCCTTCTGGCCAAGAGACTTTTTCCCTAAATGTTGATAAATGTCTTGGTCTGGAGCGGTGTGACCTGGGCGATAACAGTGAACCTTTGCCTCGAAATGTGCGTAGTGGCTTCTCGCCTAAAGGACACGTCTGTAGTCTGGGTTGATAGCCCCCACCACTCTCCATGAAAGTATAAAATGCTTTGAATGTAAATTGTTTCAGAGCAAGCACGTGAGGAAGTATAGTATCTCAGTGGCTTGTACTCCTTGGGACTGACCAAGTACCAAGTTAGAATAAAACTCTCTGATGTAATGTGGAAGTGAATTGAATCGGGTGGTTTAACTGTTAACTAAAAGTAAGAATAAATGAAATAGAACCAAATAATATTGCAACAAATGGGGATTCTTAAGTTCATTGTACGTGGGTGAGAAGTGTATAGTGGATAATTTGAAAATAAATTGTTTCACAAGAAACGGACTTTTGTGGACATCGGTTATCAGTGTCGGTGGGTTTTATGCAGGATTTTTAACCAAATCGGATAAACGTTAAACTCTGCCTGAAGTTAAATAGGATTCCACAATCAACCAGGAAGAATCCTTCAACGATCACAAAGGGGTGGGTGAAAAATCCACAACACTATTATAGATATCATAACATAGCGACGATGACGATTGTACGTTTCCTGACTGTATAATAGCCGGTTCACGAACCACAGGTTAAGAGCCCCAGCCCGAGAGGAAGAATGACATGGAAGACAATGTTGAAGTTAGCTCTGTAGGCAGGAGAGAAGAGAAAGAATGGTTGGAGGTGATCAGTGACTGCATTGTGGGATAAAATCCCTACCCAGCTTATAAATTCTAATCCTGGTGTTTCACAGGCAGGATGATTCATAATTTGTGTGCCATCCCACTGATGGACGCTGGACACATTCGTCTACTGGCATTAGTTGGTCGACGTTTAATGCACCGTGGTGTCTTTGTGAAGACTGCATGAGCTATCGCTTGCACCCTGAACAAATTACAAATTTCACCCAAAAAAACCTTGCTCAGGAAGCTTCTTAGAGAGAGAGAGAGAGAGAGAAGAGAGAGAGAGAGAGAGAGAGAGAGAGAAAGGAGAGAAGAGAGAGAGAGACACACAGGACAGAGACACACAGGAGACAAATATAGATTTGTTATATTGGTGATAACTTGAAGTATCTCATCACAGTCATTGTTGGTGTATTATCTTACTCATTAACTTCATTGCTTTGGAATCATGGAGAAGCTTTTCCACTGTTGTATTTTTCATCTTACCATAGGAAGGCACTTTACATTTCAGATAATGAATTTTTTTACAGTTTCTGTGATTTTTTCCTTTTTGATTGACCTTTAAAAATGCAGATTCTCCGGAATGCCTCCGCTGTCCAGACAGCATGGGTCCAACATGCAGAGAGATGACTGTTCACTCAAACCCATCGAATTCTTGGCCTTTTCTGACCCAGTTACAATTACGTTGCTTACTCTGGTATCCCTGGATGTGTAACGATATTGTGATGTCGATCATTTTAAATCAGAGAGATTCCACGGTGATGGAAACGAATGCCATCATCACCGTGATGTTGGCCTCCCTGGCTGGATGTTTGGGCAGCACTTTGCTCTACATGGGCAGGCCCATGGATGTTACCTGTAAAGTGCGAAGACCTCTAACTTGTTCCTTCATTTCAGCTGCAGTCATTTGCTTGATTGTGAAGAGCATTATGTTAGTGATTCCTCTGAAAGGTGATCGAAATTGTGGTGTTCGGATAACTTTACAAAAATCTCTTATTTAGTCTGTAAATGCCATTGATGGACATATTGTCTGTTACGACATTAATAATTTCCCTGCTTGCTCTTAGGTATATTTTAAAGATCACACTTATTTGGACAAGCCCTGTAAGTTATTATCAGCAAACTGAAAACTCCCAATTTGAAAGCTTAAAGGTCCACAGAATCAGAAATCATGTTTGGCTTCACGTAACACTTAATCATTGTTCTTGTCTGAAATAAATATCTTGAAAGGAAGATTTTAATGTTTTTGTTAGTGCACTTTTATATTCGATTAGCCCGCCCTTCCCATGACGTCATTCGACCTCGGTGAATATGTGTACAGTCTTGACAGCACCTTCTACATCATGATTTTGACTATCGTCGTAATCTGGGAATTCTTGATCAGAAAATATTCGTGGAATTCACTTTGTGATGAGTTTGAAGCAAGTTGTGCGGCCATTATCCATTGCGTGCTAAGCCAATCCTTCCTGGATGATGTCACGCATTTATCTGGAATTTTTTAGGGACGGTACCTGACTTTAGGGTTTGCTTTTTCAACTGTAACACCTCAAAAAATTATTAGAATTAAAAACCACGTTCAGTTCTTTGTTTATTTCTTAAACATCAATATAATCACATAAAAAAAATTATAGATTTTTTCTGATTCTGTAGACCTTTGAGTACTGTTCACATCAGTAACAACTACAGCACTAACAGCATAATCACCTGCACAGAACTTCTCACAGTACTGTTCCCAGCCTTGTGCAGAAACTTATAAAAAATCTCCAGGAAATTAATCTCCTATAAAAAATCTCCAGGAAATCACACAATTATTATTTAGCCCTCATTCAATATAAAATACTGTATTTCCAACTGCATGACATCATTCATCTGTGAGCTCCCAGGAAAACCAGGTCATATTTCTTCATTATGTCATATTTCTAGAATATTAATTTCCTTCATTACGATTACATAATAGGATTGTTACAAAAACTTACTATATTGGGTGGTAGTTATCATGCTTGGCATGTTTTGGACGTTTTTCTAAGTACTGAGTAATAGTGCATCAGAGATTAATGAAGGTTAGCAACCTGTATTAAGAGGTGATGAAGCTGACTGTACATGTGTCATGGAATTGAGCAAAGTTTTCCAGCACAGACCTCATGTTGTGTCCTGTTCATATAATTACAATGAAAATGTTAATTCCACTTTGACACATGAGGACGTTTCACAATGATATATGGTATTGGGTGAAGAAAGCAGAGGAGTGTAGAGATAGGTTGGAGATGGAATGTTGTTGTGCACCTGTTGTAAGCCTGGTCCGGACCTAATTCTTCTCAAACGCAACAGCTGGTGCACTCATTGAGCCGTAACTACCTCCACCACCTAAGTTGGACAGAGGTTATGTACAGTCTGTCTGTTGGACATGTCAGTCTGTCTGTTGGTTATGTACAGACAGAGGTTATGTACAGTCTGTCTGTTGGTTATGTACAGTCTGTCTGTCTGTTGTCTGTTGTCTATTGGACAGAGGTTATGTTCACCCCTGTCTGTCTGTGAGTAGGATATCTCAAAGAGTTGTGGACAGATTCGGACGAAACTTGTGAGGGGTGGCTGTGTTACAAGGACGAAAATAATTATATTTTGATAAAGATCTGGATCAGGATCCTGGAATTTTATATATTTTTTCAAGTGATTGTTCACATTGAGAGATGAGGCCAAAAACATATATAATACAGTACAGCACAATATCTGAAAAAGTTATGGATGGGTTAAGGACAAAACTAAGTCGATGAGTTGGCTAGTTGACGATAACACGGCAATTAAAATTTGGTTATGATACGGATCCGGATTCAATAATTTTTTTCAGCGATTCTTCACTGATCAGAGATCGGGTCAAAAAATGATACATAGCTCAATATCTCAAGAATTTGGACGGATTCGACGAAACTTGTGGTTGAGTTGAGTAGGTGACAATAACAAGCCAATTCGATTTGGTTCAGGTCTGGATGCGGATTCAGCCTCTCATGGGATACAAAATGTAAACTGTTCAGCCTGGTGAAGTTATGCATTCTCCCAAGTGCCATTCTTGTTTCCTTTGTTGTATTTGCTGTTGTTTTATTTTTTACAATTGGACAGCAACCTGATGGTATTGTTTTATTCAAACTACTTGTTTTTGTTGTCCTAACTAGGTAGGATTACTTCCTAGCCCTCTTAACACCATTAATGGGGTATGTGTTGTTCTTCTTGACATTACTCCCACTCATCAGCTTCCTTTTGCTTGTTCTGTTCAACATCCCTGACATCAGCTTCCTTTTGTTGTTTCTATCTAACATCCTGACATCAGCTTACTTTTGCTTGTTCTGTTCAACATCTCTAACATCAGCTTCCTTTTGTTTGTTCTATTTAACATCACTGACATCAGCTTCCTTTTGCTTATCATCGAACATCCCTGACATCAGCTTACTTTTGCTTATTATCGAACATCCCTGACATCAGATTCCTTTTGTTTGTTCTATCTAACATCCCTGACATCAGCTTCCTGTTTTCTTGTTCCATATAACACCCTGACATCAGTTCACTTTTGTTTGTTCTATCTAACATCCCTGACATCAGCTTCCTTCTGCTTGTTTGATTTGATATCCCTGACATCAGCTTCCTTTTGCGTCCTTTCCATGGTTGCTGACATGCGTTTAAGCATACCTATTCCAGATTCAAACATGCTTGAATAGTTATTAATAAGTCATTTCAAAATAAATATTGTGTACATCCTAATCTTACTTGATTAACCGACCGATGTTGTCAATTTCAGATTCCTTGCCATGTTGCAACCTTTGTGGTTTGCTATCATGTTTCATCCCAAATGTATTGGTGCAGTACTTATGATTCCAGAATTGATTGTTGTTTCTTTTGGGCGTTTATGAACCCAGCTACTCTGGCTCGCAACAACGATGCTCGACCAGGAACATTCATCTGGAGTGTCGTGAATGTCCTCTGTCTGGATTGCTGCGCACTGTCGTATTTGGGCTACTTGTCGCAACTTGCATCTTCTTGGCATTTGTCTTCAAAAACTTTCTTCAGCTGTCAACGACTCGAAATTGATAACTTTCAGCATGCTTTTTCTCTTATTAGTTTGCTTAGCTTTTGTTCCAGCCTATAAGACCACTTCAGGGAAATACAATATTGCAACAGAAATATTCGCTATCAGCGCCGCGGCTTCGGAGTAGTGTACTGCAATACTGTGCCAAGGCTGTATGCGTTGTTAAAGCAATGAGGAGTCTGCAGATATCAATGAGTGATTATTGAAATGCATTTCGTTGCTTGTAGAATGTTATTAAAATTATTACTCCAAATGGACCTGTTCCCCATACTCCTTACTTTATCTAAAGCATATTCTTGTTTTTAGACTTGCAAATTTATTCTATATACTAATAATTGTGGTGTATGTGGTGTGTGTGTGTGTATGTGTCCTCCATAACTCAAAAACCATAAAACCTAGCAGCCCGAAACTTTACAGGCAAACTAAGAAAACTCCAGGAAGTGCAAGAGTGAAAATTGGGTGTTTGGGTTAATTAAACATCTCCTTTAAAGATAATTAACAGCCTTATTTAATTATATCCTTTATCAGGTTCATCCTTGGTCACCACTCTCGATGGGATCTAAAGGCGTTTCCTGGGTAACCTCGCTGCGGTCTAAAGCCGCCTTTTTTTTGGCCAGCTCAACCATGCCTTGACTTGGAACAGGCGCAACGATTTCGTAATGATAAGTTTTGTTTCACTTTCCTCACTCGTATTATCGAATGCTTCTTCATCATAGCTTTGAATTGCTGGATAAATTGCAATGCTTGCAAATGCCCAGACATGTCAACGTTCATTGCTTTATTTCGTTTCCGCACATGCAATCACCGTGAGAATCTGTTAAGCTAACCAGAACTACAAAATTGAAGCTCAATAATCGAGTTTACAAGCAGCTCCGACTCTGAGAAAAGTGTTCATTTGTCCAATTCGGACATATTTCACATTTTGGGTGTCTTCGGAGGTGTATGTTTAATGTGACAGTTCAGTGATTTCTAATTGCATGCCAAGCGAGCTGTTTATTATCAATCGTTTCATTGGAGTGTTGCATGAGTGTTTAAGCGACTTGGCAAGCTCTCTCCAAGCTGCTTGGCTGTTTATTTTGGTAAAAGTACCCATAGTTTCAATCTAACATCGATTAGACGTACTTTCCACCTTTATTGGTCCCGTGGTGCTATGCGGTGGGTGCCTCGGGAGGTGTCTCATCCACTGAAAAAGTGCAATTTTATTTTTACAGAAATCACTTTGTTTAACCTTTTTAGGCCATGGGCTAGAGGGGGTCCACATGCACCCCCTCACTATTAGGTTTCTTTGTGTTAACCCTGGGATCTATTATTTATGTAACCATGGGTCTATGAGTTACAAAAATGATGTTAACGGGAAAAAACTTGGGTCTCAAGATCCCCCCCCCACATGAACTTTTTGTTCACGCCCATTTTTCTAACGCGGGTAGTGAATTAGGGGTAGGGGAAATATTGAAATGGCTGTAATTTTGCAACCAATCATTGTAGAATAGCAAATGACCCCTTAAAATGTTGGCCTTGGCTAGTCTACAATGCTATGTATAGCTTATTCAAATGCATTCAGTAAATATGTCAAACAGAGGTCATAACGTCACCGAAATTTGACACCTGCCTAAAAATCACGCCCCTTCCTAAGAAAATTCATCACCATACCATTCCAAAGGGAATTTCTCAGCCAAAATGGGTTCAAATGGAAGCCAATAGGTACCCAAGTTAATTTAAGTTTGAAAATCTGGATGTTCTATTGCTTAAGCCATGGCATAAACAACAGTTTTGACCCATTTTTTTAACATGGCCGTTTTTCCGCCAAAAAGCATGCAAATTGCGCAAACCCAATCAAATCTAATTTCGTCACTTCAAACGATCCAAATTTGACATAATTGGTATCAAAATCTTCGTATTGAGGAATCCTACCCTGACATGCATCCCAATGCCGATTTAGTCATCAGTGACGTCATCTGAGGTTAAATGGCCACACCCATTTTGCAATACAACTGTGTTGTATTTTCGTGGACGAACTTATAAATACCAACTCCTACAGCAGCACATGCAATTGGATCCATACTTGTATGCCTTTTAACCCATGTTTACCTTGGTACTATTTATCAGATTGACTGAATTCATCGTAATAAAGCAGTGTTCACCTCACCAATGTCTTGTTAATCCTGCCTACGGTCACCCCTTCAGGCGTCACTGTCACTTTCACTATCACTATCTGATCCCATTCATTCAAGGAGGTCACTTTCATCGAGCTCACTGTCACTCTCACTGTCACAATTCTGATTCATCCATGTCGTTCTCAATGTTTCTCGAGAATGTCCACCAACTGCCATGGCATCACTCACCATCAGTCCACTTGGCTGCATTGATCCCGGTTTCAACGTCCACCCATGCCCATCGTTTGGGTTGGTAACAGAAGGATCTGCAACATGCACCAGCTTCCATTTCCTGACCTGGAAGTTTGCACCGACACACGTGCTGCTCAAGGCACTACGACATTGTGGCAGTGTGGCCAAATCAAAATAGCTGGATTTGCTGAGGACGTCTTTCCACCGCACTCTCCTTGCATGACTTTGAATCAGAGTTCATTCACTTGTTTTCCTTTGTTGCTATATAGCATACAAGTAACTGTTCCAACTCCTCCATCACCTTTTCCTCCACTTCCCAGAATTCCCCCAATTTGGAGAATGCCTCTGAAATGATTCACCTGTTTCAATGCCTTTTTTTCCCTTCACTTTCCTTTGCCTTTAAAGGCACTGGTACTGTCACAACCTGTGAACGCATGTATGCCTAGCAGTGCAGTACAAAAGAGAGATGTGCGAGACATAGTCAACTTGGTCACATCGATACAGTGCCTAATGCTGCCCTTGCCCATTCAAATAGAATATGGATTCCTTCCAAGTATCTCGGTAATGGAGTAGGATGAAGAAAATATTGGAATCGCGATCCTCACGACGAACAAATTTGAACCCACTGTCCTTGTCATACATCCAGTACAAGATCACCCGAGAATCGGTTTCTTCTTGTGAGGATGCCAAAGACTGGATCTCCTGGCACTCGTAGTTTGTCCATCCAATGTTAACTGATAGGCCAGTCCTTCACAATGAGTATCACCTCATAACCTTGAGAATGTCGGCTGATGCATCACTGCTCCATGTTGTCAGCAAAACTGAACAAAACTGCGTCTTGTTCTCAATCATTGGCGAGAACAGTTTCAGTCCTTGGGGTGCTTTGTCTTTTCACCCAATGATGATGAGTTTGTCACCACAACCTTCTCATTCCATTGCACGGCTTTCACAGAGTCCTCCTTGTACATATCAGTGCTGAAATAATGGCTGATTGGTGTCGCGCGGAACCTATATTTTGCGAGATATTTCACCGAAGTTCCCTGGAACTTCACGTAAACAATGGAAATTGCAATCCATCTCTGTATGAGGCTTCCTTCAGATTACTAGGCAAGTCCACGTATCACACCCTTTCACAACGTGTTGAAGCCTTTGGATTTGTCTGTTTTGGCAGAAATCATCAGCCAAGCCAATGCTGTGGGGATAGGTATCAGTGGGTACGTAAGCAACTTTTCAAGATCGAGTTTATGATCAGTCTGTATTTGGGACTTCCCTAGTAGCTGGAACGCGATGTTTCGATGCTGCTTGGACTCGATGCTTTTGTCTGTGAGGTGAGAGTTTAACAGACTTGTGCTGTTAGCCATAGTTTTCAAGTGACGAGTTTATTTGGCTCGAAGAACCCATCCTTCTCATCAAGTCTATTCTCAATGAAGTCCTCCTTTGCTTGCTTACCAGCAGCCTCTGCATGCAAGACATCCTTCCTCGACTTATAATGTTGGGGATCGGAATGAAATGTTGTACAGCTTTTCAGTATCAGGGAACCCTGAAGGGGTTGTTGAAGCATTTGATTGCTTCAATTGACCTTGCCACCTGCTTTTCTCACGTCATATTTATGCTGCCCGAACATCACGATGTCTGATGCCATCCTCCTCTTTTAAACATGTCTGCCAGACGGTAGGTAGCCTGGAGGAATTTACTCGTTCCTTTGCTTAGATTTGGGTCCATCGTTGTAGGTGCTGTAAGTCATCTGAAGACCACTCAAACCGCTCCAGTTGACCACTGCCACCTTTCGATTTGGCATGTTTCTATGAAGGTCTCTTCAATGGTTTTGTCAACACACATCTACGACCAGGGCCAAAGAACTGAGCAACGCTGATGGTCCCTCTTCTTAACAGCTCCACTGCATCAGGGTGTGAATGTTCAATGTCAGCGATAAACATTGAAAAGTATGGTAGGTATCGGGCATTGGTCCCCGAAGCTGAAGATATTGTCAGTGCATGATATCTCTG
>JAXMNL010000033.1:48893-60807 GCA_035128595.1 Eptatretus atami | reverse complement strand
GGGGTATGATATGAATGATTTAGGGTATAATTGGTCAGTTAAAATTGACCTTGAAGACCTGGAACAATTAAATCAGTCTCGTAAGGAAGAATATTATCCACTTGGTGCAGAGAATGAATTTTGTGGAAGCACGATAAGTAAAAAACAAATAAAAGAATATAATAAGGGAAATATAATAATGGTTTTGCCCTAGTTTATATCATGAAAACAGAAAAAACAGGATTATATATAATAAGTGAGGGAAATAACACAAATGATTTAACTATGGAAGAATGGGAGGTGTTTCGCTTCATAATATTATTTCTGTCATAATATTTCTAATACATAAATGACGCAAGAAGGCTTCAAAAAATTATCATTTCTGTGTCCAAGCATACCTTCAAAAAAGGTAAGTATTCCGGTATTTTAATAAATATGTTCTACAACATAAGAATGATGTATTTTTAATAAAAGATTGGCTTTATGCTGTTGTTGATAAACGGACAAATTTAGATTTAATTAAAATTTTAAATAATGAAAAAATTATAAAGTTAAGAAAACGTAAGGCTCTTTTAGAAATTCAGAAGAAATTTTATTCGGTCTAGAAAAATGGCGTGAACAAAAAGTTCATGTGGGGGGGGGGATCTTGAGACCCAAGTTTTTTCCCGTTAACATCATTTTTGTAACTCAATAGACCCATGGTTACATAAATAATAGACCCAGGGTTACACAAAGAAACCTAATAGTGAGGGGGTGCATGTGGACCCCCTCTAGCCCATGGCCTAAAAAGGTTAAACAAAGTGATTTCCTGTAAAAATAAAATTGCACTTTTTCAGTGGATGAGACACCTCCCGAGGCACCCACCGCATAGCACCACGGGACCAATAAAGGTGGAAAAGTACGTCTAATCGATGTTAGATTGAAACTATGGTACTTTTACCAAAATAAACAGCCAAGCAGCTTGGAGAGAGCTTGCCAAGTCGCTTAAACACTCATGCAACACTCCAATGAAACGATTGATAATAAACAGCTCGCTTGGCATGCAATTAGAAATCACTGAACTGTCACATTAAACATACACCCTCCGAAGACACCCAAAATGTGAAATATGTCCGAATTGGACAAATGAACACTTTTCTCAGAGTCGGAGCTGCTTGTAAACTCGATTATTGAGCTTCAATTTTGTAGTTCTGGTTAGCTTAACAGATTCTCACGGTGATTGCATGTGCGGAAACGAAATAAAGCAATGAACGTGACATGTCTGGGCATTTGCAAGCATTGCAATTTATCCAGCAATTCAAAGCTATGATGAAGAAGCATTCGATAATACGAGTGAGGAAAGTGAAACAAAAAACTTTATCATTACGAAATCGTTGCGGCCTGTTCCAAGTCAAGGCATGGTTGAGCTGGCCAAAAAAAACATGGCGGCTTTAGACCGCAGCGAGGTTACCCAGGAACGCCTTTAGATCCCATCGAGAGTGGTGACCAAGGATGAACCTGATAAAGGATATAATTAAATAAGGCTGTTAATATCTTTTAAAGGAGATTTTTATTAACCCAAACACCCAATTTTCACTCTTGCACTTCCTTGGAGTTTTCTTAGTTTGCCTGTAAAGTTTCGGGCTGCAGGTTTTATGGTTTTTGAGTTATGGAGGACACATACACACACACACACACATACACCAAATTATTAGTATATAGAAAATTTGCAAGTCTAAAAACAAGAATATGCTTTAGATAAAGTAAGGAGTATGGGGAACAGGTCCATTTGGATAATAATTTTAATAACATTCTACAAGCAACGAAATGCATTTCAATAATCACTCATTGATATCTGCAGACTCTCATTGCTTTAACAACTGCATACAGCCTTGCACAGTATTGCAGTACACTACTCCGGAGCCGCGGCGCTGATAGCGAATTATTTCTGTTGCAATATTGTTTTTCCCTGAAGTGGTCTTATAGGCTGGAACAAAAGCTAAGCAAACTAATAAGAGAAAAAGCATGCTGAAAGTTATCAATTTCGAGTCGTTGACAGCTGAAGAAAGTTTTTGAAGACAAATGCCAAGAAGATGCAAGTTGCGACAAGTAGCCCCAAATACGACAGTGCGCAGCCAATCCAGACAGAGGACATTCACGACACTCCAGAATGAATGTTCCTGGTCGAGCATCGTTGTTGCGAGCCAAGAGTAGCTGGGTTCATAAACGCCCAAAAGAAAACAACAATCAATTCTGGAATCATAAGTACTGCACCAATACATTTGGGATGAACACATGATAGCAAACCACAAAGGTTGCAACATGGCAAGGAATCTGAAATTGACAACATCGGTCGGTTAATCAAGTAAGATTAGGATGTACACAATATTTATTTTGAAATGACTTATTAATAACTATTCAAGCATGTTTGAATCTGGAATAGGTATGCTTAAACGATGTCAGCAACCATGGATGAGGACGCAAAAGGAAGCTGATGTCAGGGATATCAAATCAAACAAGCAGAAGGAAGCTGATGTCAGGATGTTAGATAGAACAAACAAAAGTGAACTGATGTCAGGGTGTTATATGGAACAAGAAAACAGGAAGCTGATGTCAGGGATGTTAGATAGAACAAACAAAAGGAATCTGATGTCAGGGATGTTCGATAATAAGCAAAAGTAAGCTGATGTCAGGGATGTTCGATGATAAGCAAAAGGAAGCTGATTGTCAGTGATGTTAAATAGAACAAAAAAAAGGAAGCTGATGTTAGAGATGTTGAACAGAACAAGCAAAAGTAAGCTGATGTCAGGGATGTTAGATGAAACAAACAAAAGAAGCTGATGTCAGGGATGTTGAACAGAACAAGCAAAAGGAAGCTGATGAGTGGGAGTAATGTCAAGAAGAACAACACATACCCCATTAATGGTGTTAAGAGGGACTAGGAAGTAATCCTACCTAGTTAGGACAACAAAAACAAGTAGTTTGAATAAAACAATACCATCAGATTGCTGTCCAATTGTAAAAAATAAAACAACAGCAAATACAAACAAAGGAAACAAGAATGGCACTTGGGAGAATGCATAACTTCACCAGGCTGAACAGTTTACATTTTGTATCCCAATGAGAGGCTGAATCCGCATCCAGACCTGAACAAAAATCGAATTGGCTTGTTATTGTCACCTACTCAACTCAACCACCAAGTTTCGTCCGAATCCGTCCAAATTCTTGAGATATTGAGCTATGTATCATTTTTGACCCGATCTCTGATCAGTGAAGAATCGCTGAAAAAAATTATTGAATCCGGATCCGTATCATTAACCAAATTTTAATTGCCGTGTTATCGTCAACTAGCCAACTCATCGACTTAGTTTTGTCCTAACCCATCCATAACTTTTTCAGATATTGTGCTGTACTGTATTATATATTGTTTTGGCCTCATCTCCCAATGTGAACAATCACTTGAAAAAATATATAAAATTCCAGGATCCTGATCCAGATCTTTATCAAAATATAATTACTTCGTCCTTGTAACACAGCCAACCCTCCACAAGTTTCGTCCGAATCTGTCCCACAACTCTTTGAGATATCCTACTCACAGACAGACAGGGGTGAACATAAACCTCTGTCCAATAGACAACAGACAACAGACAGACAGACTGTACATAACCAACAGACAGACGTACATAACCTCTGTCTGTACATAACCAACAGACAGACTGTACATGTCCAACAGACAGACTGTACATAACCTCTGTCCAACTTAGGTGGTGGAGGTAGTTACGGCTCAATGAGTGCACCACTCGTGTTGCGTTTGAGAAGAATTAGGTCCGGACCCCAGGCTTACAACAGGTGCACAACAACATTCCATCTCCAACCTATCTCTACACTCCTCTGCTTCTTCACCCAATACCATATATCATTGTGAAACGTCCTCATGTGTCAAGTGGAATTAACATTTTCATTGTAATTATATGAACAGGACACAACATGAGGTCTGTGCTGGAAAACTTTTGCTCAATTCCATGACACATGTACAGTCAGCTTCATCACCTCTTAATACAGGTATGCTAACCTTCATTAATCTCTGATGCACTTATTACTCATACTTAGAAAAACGTCCAAAACATGCACAAGCATGATAACTACCACCCAATATAGTAAGTTTTGGTAACAATCCTATTATGTAATCGTAATGAAGGAAATTAATATTCTAGAAATATGACATAAATGAAGAAATATGACCTGGGTTCCTGGGAAGCTCACAGATGAATGATGTCATGCAGTTGGGAAATACAGTTTTATATGAATGAGGGCTAAATAATAATTGTGTGATTTCCTGGAGATTTTTTATAGGAGATTAATTTCCTGGAGATTTTTTATAAGTTTCTGCACAAGGCTGGGAACAGTAGCTGTGAGAAGTTCTGTGCAGGTCGATTATGCTGTTAGTGCTGTAGTTGTTACTGATTGTGAACAGTACTCAAAGGTCTACAGAATCAGAAAAAATCTATAATTTTTTTTATGTGATTATATATTGATGTTAAGAAATAAACAAAGAACTGAACGTGGTTTTTAATTCTAATAATTTTTTGAGGTGTTACAGTTGAAAAAGCAAACCCTAAAATCAGGTACCGTCCCTAAAAAATTCCAGATAAACTGCCGTGACATCATCCAGGAAGGATTGGCTTAGCACGCAATGGATAATGGCCGCACAACTTGCTTCAAACTCATCACAAAGTGAATTCACGAATAATTTCTGATCAAGAATTCCCAGATTACGACGATAGTCAAAATCATGATGTAGAAGGTGCTGTCAAGACTGTACACATATTCACCCGAGGTCGAATGACGTCATGGGAAGGCGGGGCTAATCGAATATAAAAGTGCACTACAAAAACATTAAAATCTTCCTTTCAAGATATTTATTTCAGACAAGAACAATGATTAAGTGTTACGTGAAGCCAAACATGATTTTCTGATTCTGTGGACCTTTAAGCTTTCAAATTGGGAGTTTTCAGTTTGCTGATAATAACATTACAGGGCTTGTCCAAATAAGTGTGATCTTAAAATATACCTATAGAGCAAGCAGGGAAATTATTAATGTCGTAACAGACAATATGTCCATCAATGGCATTTACAGACTAAATAAGAGATTTTTGTAAAGTTATCCGAACACCCACATTTCGATCACCTTTCAGAGGAATCACTAACATAATGCTCTTCACAATCAAGCAAATGACTGCAGCTGAAATGAAGGAACAAGTTAGAGGCTTCGCACTTTACAGGTAACATCCATGGGCCTGCCCATGTAGAGCAAAGTGCTGCCCAAACATCCAGCCAGGGAGGCCAACATCACGGTGATGATGGCATTCGTTTCCATCACCGTGGAATCTCTCTGATTTAAAATGATCGACATCACCAATATCGTTACACATCCAAGGGATACCAGAGTAAGCAACGTAATTGTAACTGGTCAGAAAGAGGCCAAGAATTCGATGGGTTTGAGTGAACAGTCATCTCTCTGCATGTTGGACCACATGCTGTCTGGACAGCGGAGGCATTCCGGAGAATCTGCATTTTTAAAGGTCAATCAAAAAGGAAAAATCACAGAAACTGTAAAAAAATTCATTATATCTGAACATGTAAAGTGCCTTCCTATGGTAAGATGAAAATACAACAGTGGAAAAGCTTCTCCATGATTCCAAAGCAATGAAGTTAATGAGTAAGATAATACACCACAATGACTGTGATGAGATACTTCAAGTTATCACCAATATAACAAATCTATATTTGTTCTCTGTGTGTCTCTGTCCCTGTGTGTCCTCTCTCTCTTCTCTCTTCTCCTCTCTCTCTCTCTCTCTCTCTCTCTCTCTTCTCTCTCTCTCTCTCTAAGAAGCTTCCTGAGCAAGAGTTTTTTTTGGGTGAAATTTGTAATTTGTTCAGGGTGCAAGCGATAGCTCATGCAGTCTTCACAAAGGACACCACGGTGCATTAAACGTCGACCAACTAATGCAGTAGACAGAATGTGTCCAGCGTCCATCAGTGGGATGGCACACAAATTTATGAATCATCCTGCCTGTGAAACACCAGGATTAGAATTTATAGCTGGGTAGGGATTTTATCCCACAATGCAGTCACTGATCACCTCCAACCATTCTTTCTCTTCTCTCCTGCCTACAGAGCTAACTTCAACATTGTCTTCCATGTCATTCTTCTCTCTCGGGCTGGGGCTCTTAACCTGTGGTTCGTGAACCGGCTATTATACAGTCAGGAAACGTACAATCGTCATCGTCGCTTATGTTATGATATCTATAATAGTGTTGTGGATTTTTCACCCACCCCTTTGTGATCGTTGAAGGATTCTTCCTGGTTGATTGTGGAATCCTATTTAACTTCAGGCGAGAGTTTAACGTTTATCCGATTTGGTTTAAAATCCTGCATAAACCCACCGACACTGATAACCGATGTCCACACAAGTCCGTTCTTTGTGAAACAATTTATTTTCAAATTATCCACTATACACTTCTCACCCACGTACAATGAACTTAAGAATCCCCATTTGTTGCAATATTATTTTGGTTCTATTTCATTTATTCTTACTTTTAGTTAACAGTTAAACCAACCCGATTCAATTCACTTCCACATTACATCAGAGAGTTTTATTCTAACTTGGTACTTGGTCAGTCCCAAGGAGTACAAGCCACTGAGATACTATACTTCCTCACGTGCTTGCTCTAAACAATTTACATTTCAAAGCATTTTATACTTTCATGGGAGAGTGGTGGGGGCTATCAACCCAGACTACAGACGTGTCCTTAGGCGAGAAGCCACTACGCACATTTCGAGGCAAAGGTTCACTGTTATCGCCCAGGTCACACCGCTCCAGACCAAGACATTTATCAACATTTAGGGGAAAAGTCTCTTGGCCAGAAAGGACAGCCAATTCAACTTATAGCATAAAACTTACATTTCTAAAACTCCATTTTTTACAATTAGAATACATTAATATAAATTTTTCCCCCACAATAGTTTACTGTTGATAGGAATTGAAGAAAACATCCACATATTTAATGAAAACCTTGCCTCAGATATGTTTGGTACACAGGCTGTTAGTTTTGTGCATTAGTCTTACATACAAATTACATCACAGTGTTTATATATATATATATATTATATATATATATTTATTAATATATATATATATATATATTATATAAATATATATATATAATTGCAGGCCAAGTTAAGATGGAAAATGTCAAAGAAAAGAAGTGGGACGAAGTTCACATATCCTTTGGCTTTGCTTTCATCCCCAAACATGATGGAACACAAAAGCTGCAGTACTTCTTTTGTGGCAAGATTTTTGCCAATGGAAACATGTAGCAACAAAATTGAAAGCACACTTACGTCTGTCCCTCCTGAAAAACATGGACAGTGTGGATCTCTTTCATGCAAAGGCTCAATTTGAAAAGGCTGGATCTTTCCAAAAATTTGGATTTCCACCAACACAAAAGCCTCATCTTGAAGCATCCCACAAAGTTGCTTATCGCATTGCCAAGAAAAATAAGCCACACTCGATTGGAGACACCTTGGTGAAGCGCATGTGCCTTGGAAATGGTCGAGCTGGTTTGTGGCTTGGAGCAGAGGAAGAAAATTGAAGCAGTACCTCTGTCAAATGACATCATCCACTCTAGAATCGCTCACATTTCTTCTAATATTTTGAAGCAGGTCAGTAGTAGATTAATGGGGTTTCTAGTGCAGTCATTACAATGAATGGGGAAAAAGGGGAAACTCTCTGATTTAAGGTTAAAAAGCCTGAAACAGGAGTCCGATTTTCTCCCCATTTACTCCTCTCCCATGCAAATGAATGGGGGAAAAAACTCTCTTAATTAACCCCTAAACTCCTAAAAAGGAGACTGGGATAATACAAATGAATTGAAAAAAACTCTCTGTCTCAAGGCTCAAAGCTCGATCCAGGAAGTTTAATCTCTGCCCCCTTCCCTCCTCCACCCTTCAACCCCCCCCCCCCAATGTTAAATTGGGACAACTTAAGGGACTGACTTAAATTGGGATTATTATAAAGATCTCTGCCCCATTACAAACTGATTTTCTTTTATATTTTCAACCACTCGAAGAGTGATCCATCCAAAGAATGGAATGTTTTTTTAAGTGTTTTCAGTTCGTGCCGTGAAAAAGAGGAAGTATTCTGTGAGAGACAAGGTCTTGTGGTTATATTTTAAATCAGAACACTAACAGGTTTTTAAATGATCGGTTTTATCAAAATCATTCAAAGCATTTTCATTTTGTGTATAAATGACCCAGACTGCTTGAGAATGTATCGCCCACGTATTCCCCAGTTGTCTCGCCCGAACCGTCATTTTCCATGGGGTACACGCCTTGGAAATTCCAAGATTACGTAATCCCACTTCCTCGAAGTTGTTTTATAAACGAGCTGTCAGTCGTAATCTTTGTCTGAAAGCTTTATAATTTTTCTCATCTTGTCCTATGAGAAACGACTGAAACATGAACTATTTTTCATCTGATGAAGAAGAGAACCCATTACAATATCGGTAAGTTTGTTTGTGTTCTTCTCTGAGAATCGCAGTGAAGCAACTGATTATTATTAATCACTGTATGACTAATAAATATTGTTTTTTTCAACAGATTGTCCCAATAACACAATCGTTGACACACTGATGTTGAAAATGAATTATCCGAATTACACAACATATGGATACAGATGTACAATTTTATTCAAGAGATTCGGATTTTCAGGGAGAAATGAGAGATATCTTACCGACTGGGAGGCATTGCTGTCATCTCCTATAATCTTGAAAGACCCGACTTCAAGGTGAGGAACACGCACGTTCATGTGTGTGTTTTGTGTGAGTGTATGTCAATCTGCTTGTCTCGTCTATCTATATATATATATATATATATATATATATATATATATAATATATATATATATATATATATATATGTATGATATGTCTGTCCATTTCTCCATCTGTCTCTGCCTGTCAATATGTCTTTGTGTGTCTCTATATCTCTCCTGAGTTTTAACACATTATTTATTTTTATTTTTCAGTTTAAACACCTGTCTGGATGAACCAAACACACAAGTTAATCGTCTGCAGGAATCTGACCTGACACTCAAGACATCTGAAGCAGACTGCTTGGAAATATCATCTATTTTTATAAAATGAATATTTAATATTTTCGATGTTGATTAATTATATCTGTTTTTCTTATATATTCTGATTCTTAACTACCAAAAAAGAATAAAGAGATGGAAGGGAGAGGTGGGGGGGTGGTGCGCTACCCCACTGACCCATCACCCCACCCCCTTCCCCTCCCCATGGTGTGTGTGTTGTGAGGGGGTGGGGTGTGGGTCAAAGGTGGGGGTGCACAGGGGGGATGAGGGGGGTAGGGCTTGTGTGGGAGGGGTTGTGTGGGAGGGGCTAGTGTGGGAGGGTTTATGTGGGTGGGGTTTATGTGGGTGGGCTTGTGTGGGCGGGGTTTATGTGGACGGGTATATGTGGGAGGGGTTTATGTGGGTGGGGTTTATGTGGGAGGGGTTTATGTGGGTGGGTTTGTGTGGGTGGGGTTTATGTGGGCAGGGTTTATGTGGATGAGGCTTCTGTGGATGAGGTTTATGTGGATGAGGCTTCTGTGGATGAGGTTTGTGTGGATAGATGGATGGGTGGATGGGTGGATGGTGGATGGGTGGATGGGTGGATTGGTGGAGCTTGTGTGGATGGGAGGAGCAATTTTTTTAAATTAAATAAACATGTTGTGTGTGGGAACTAATTAACTAATTGACTAATCACTAATGATGTGAATATGATGAATGTGGGTGAGCCTGTGTGGAGTGGGGTTTGTGTGGGTGGAGATTGTGTGGGGTGGGGTTTGTGTGGAGCTGTTGTGGGTGGGTTTATGTGGGTGGGGTTTGTGTGGGCAGGGTATATGTGGGGTGGGGTTTGTGTGGGTGGAGCTTGTGTGGGCGGAGTCAAAAAGGGGCGGAGTCAAAAAAAAATTCAATTTACTCTTTGTCTTTTGTAATTCCCGTGAATAAAATGAACCTAAAATCTCTTCCGCTTCTAAATCATATACCTTCTAAGTCCAAGGAACTGTATCTATTACATCAACAATTTAAAAAAGCTCATTTGTCCATCGCTTTGTATAACCTTTTTCAAAATGAGATTTCCACCTATATATTCTTACGATATCACCAACTTTGAACTTAGTTTTCTGACATTAATCTCTTTTTCATATTCTAATTTGTAAATGTTTCTGATGGTTTCGTATTTGTTTACATGTGAATCGTTGTCATTATACTTATCTACAATATCCTGAATAAAAGATGACCATTGTTGAGAACCGAGTTGTGTGAATTTTTTATATAGTCTCTCTTTTAAAGTACGATTAAAACGCTCAATAACAACGGCTTTTCCTTCATTAAAGGTACTGTATAATGTAATGCTGTTATTTTTTATTAAAATTCATAAATGTCTTGTTATAAAACTCTCTACCCTCATCAGTCCACAATTTTTTCGGTTTCTCTTACTTTTTATGAAATATCTGTTGAAAGGCTAACATAAAAGTATTACCTGTTTTGTTTTTTAAAGGGACAACCCACGCATATCTACTCCTCAAATCAATAACGGTTAAAGCATACTTGTACCCCTTATCATGATTGAGTTCAATCAAATCAGCGGACCAGATAAAATCAACTTCCTTGGAATAAACCTTCCTTCTCTGAAACTTGGGATATTGGTTTATGTAATTCATCAGCTAATTGCTCCTTCAGTGTTAATGACATCATTAGAGCCTATGTTTTTTTGAATTTCCAAGCCCAAGTTTCAATTTAGTACTGATCATCTCTTCACGATGGACATATCAACTT
This sequence comes from Eptatretus atami, assembly GCA_035128595.1. Classification (NCBI taxonomy): domain Eukaryota; kingdom Metazoa; phylum Chordata; class Myxini; order Myxiniformes; family Myxinidae; genus Eptatretus; species Eptatretus atami. Next base: position 49,943 of record JAXMNL010000033.1, on the reverse strand, counting down.
TTTCTCTCAAGGTTGGATTTTGTATCAGAGACAAATTATACAACATTTCTCTATCAGCTTCATGCTTTTCTTCCAAAGTTGTGTATTCCCATAATCAATATCGTGCCTCATGCACACTTCATCAACCCTATTGATGTGTTACTCCATGGTTTAGGATTGTCTGCCTCATCTAATCTTTTATCCAAGTTTGTGCCTGAACCACAGAAAGAATACCCTGGTAGATGTAATTCCCCTGGTATTCCAGTAGTTATAAATTTACTTCCTGATAAAAACATTTGTATATCTCCTCCCACGTTTGTGTTTGGAGATAAATTGACACTTTTTTAACCACACACCGAACATATGCCATTTTGTATAACCCTGTTATTTTACTTTTAAAATATGAGATATTTTAGTATTAGTTTTCTTTTTACATTTGAGACAATAACTCATTTATTTATGAAGAAAAATTCCTGCAGAGAGCAAAAACCTTTTTAGTTTCCAACATGCACATTTGAATCTTAATTTTAAAACATAACGAATCCGTAGAAACGTCTTTACTCTCTCCTCCATTAATTTAAGAAAAAAAAAATGAAAAACTTTAATTAAAGTTAATATCTTTCCCTCGAAAACGATGTCAATGTCTTGTCGAAAATATTTCTAATAGACTTGTCAATTCTTTGTTTTCCTCCTCAGTGCGTTGAGATTCATTTATTTTCTGTAATACCCCATATCTTTTTTAATCAGACTGGTTTCCATATTTTATGTTTATTTATTCTCTCTTTCCTCCCTCTTCTCTCTTTCCTCCTTCTCCCTCTTCTCTCTTTCCTCCTTCTTCTCTCTCTCCCTCTCCTCCTTCTCTTCTCTCTCTTTCCTCCTCTCTCTTCTCACTCTCCTCCTTCTCTCTCTTCTCCTTTTCCTCCTCTTCTCTCTCTTCTTCTGTCTCAGTTTCTTCAACTCCCTCCTCTCCCTTACTATCCTTGAATCACTTACACCCCATAGAATATATACATATATTCATCAGGATTTCTTGTTATTCCTGTATCCAAATAAAATTTTACAACAGGATAC
>JAXMNL010000033.1:37681-48367 GCA_035128595.1 Eptatretus atami | reverse complement strand
GTAAAAAGAAAACTAATACTAAAAATATCTCATATTTTAAAAGTAAAAATAACAGGGTTATACAAAATGGCATATGTTCGGTGTGTGGTTAAAAAAGTGTCAATTTATCTCCAAACACAAACGTGGAGGAGATATACAAATGTTTTTATCAGGAAGTAAATTTATAACTACTGGAATACCAGGGGAATTACATCTACCAGGGTATTCTTTCCGGTCTAGAAAAATGGGCGTGAACAAAAAGTTCATGTGGGGGGGGGGATCTTGAGACCCAAGTTTTTTCCGTTAACATCATTTTTGTAACTCAATAGACCCATGGTTACATAAATAATAGACCCAGGGTTACACAAAGAAACCTAATAGTGAGGGGGTGCATGTGGACCCCCTCTAGCCCATGGCCTAAAAAGGTTAAACAAAGTGATTTCCTGTAAAAATAAAATTGCACTTTTTCAGTGGATGAGACACCTCCCGAGGCACCCACCGCATAGCACCACGGGACCCAATAAAGGTGGAAAAGTACGTCTAATCGATGTTAGATTGAAACTATGGTACTTTTACCAAAATAAACAGCCAAGCAGCTTGGAGAGAGCTTGCCAAGTCGCTTAAACACTCATGCAACACTCCAATGAAACGATTGATAATAAACAGCTCGCTTGGCATGCAATTAGAAATCACTGAACTGTCACATTAAACATACACCCTCCGAAGACACCCAAAATGTGAAATATGTCCGAATTGGACAAATGAACACTTTTCTCAGAGTCGGAGCTGCTTGTAAACTCGATTATTGAGCTTCAATTTTGTAGTTCTGGTTAGCTTAACAGATTCTCACGGTGATTGCATGTGCGGAAACGAAATAAAGCAATGAACGTTGACATGTCTGGGCATTTGCAAGCATTGCAATTTATCCAGCAATTCAAAGCTATGATGAAGAAGCATTCGATAATACGAGTGAGGAAAGTGAAACAAAAAACTTTATCATTACGAAATCGTTGCGGCCTGTTCCAAGTCAAGGCATGGTTGAGCTGGCCAAAAAAACATGGCGGCTTTAGACCGCAGCGAGGTTACCCAGGAACGCCTTTAGATCCCATCGAGAGTGGTGACCAAGGATGAACCTGATAAAGGATATAATTAAATAAGGCTGTTAATTATCTTTTAAAGGAGATTTTTATTAACCCAAACACCCAATTTTCACTCTTGCACTTCCTTGGAGTTTTCTTAGTTTGCCTGTAAAGTTTCGGGCTCAGGTTTTATGGTTTTTGAGTTATGGAGGACACATACACACACACACACACATACACACAAATTATTAGTATATAGAAAATTTGCAAGTCTAAAAACAAGAATATGCTTTAGATAAAGTAAGGAGTATGGGGAACAGGTCCATTTGGATAATAATTTTAATAACATTCTACAAGCAACGAAATGCATTTCAATAATCACTCATTTGATATCTGCAGACTCTCATTGCTTTAACAACTGCATACAGCCTTGGCACAGTATTGCAGTACACTACTCCGGAAGCCGCGGCGCTGATAGCGAATATTTCTGTTGCAATATTGTTTTTCCCTGAAGTGGTCTTATAGGCTGGAACAAAAGCTAAGCAAACTAATAAGAGAAAAAGCATGCTGAAAGTTATCAATTTCGAGTCGTTGACAGCTGAAGAAAGTTTTTGAAGACAAAATGCCAAGAAGATGCAAGTTGCGACAAGTAGCCCCAAATACGACAGTGCGCAGCCAATCCAGACAGAGGACATCACGACACTCCAGAATGAATGTTCCTGGTCGAGCATCGTTGTTGCGAGCCAGAGTAGCTGGGTTCATAAACGCCCAAAAGAAAACAACAATCAATTCTGGAATCATAAGTACTGCACCAATACATTTGGGATGAACACATGATAGCAAACCACAAAGGTTGCAACATGGCAAGGAATCTGAAATTGACAACATCGGTCGGTTAATCAAGTAAGATTAGGATGTACACAATATTTATTTTGAAATGACTTATTAATAACTATTCAAGCATGTTTGAATCTGGAATAGGTATGCTTAAACGATGTCAGCAACCATGGATGAGGACGCAAAAGGAAGCTGATGTCAGGGATATCAAATCAAACAAGCAGAAGGAAGCTGATGTCAGGGATGTTAGATAGAACAAACAAAAGTGAACTGATGTCAGGGGTGTTATATGGAACAAGAAAACAGGAAGCTGATGTCAGGGATGTTAGATAGAACAAACAAAAGGAATCTGATGTCAGGGATGTTCGATAATAAGCAAAAGTAAGCTGATGTCAGGGATGTTCGATGATAAGCAAAAGGAAGCTGATGTCAGTGATGTTAAATAGAACAAAAAAAAGGAAGCTGATGTTAGAGATGTTGAACAGAACAAGCAAAAGTAAGCTGATGTCAGGGATGTTAGATAGAAACAAACAAAAGAAGCTGATGTCAGGGATGTTGAACAGAACAAGCAAAAGGAAGCTGATGAGTGGGAGTAATGTCAAGAAGAACAACACATACCCCATTAATGGTGTTAAGAGGGACTAGGAAGTAATCCTACCTAGTTAGGACAACAAAAAACAAGTAGTTTGAATAAACAATACCATCAGATTGCTGTCCAATTGTAAAAAATAAAACAACAGCAAATACAACAAAGGAAACAAGAATGGCACTTGGGAGAATGCATAACTTCACCAGGCTGAACAGTTTACATTTTGTATCCCAATGAGAGGCTGAATCCGCATCCAGACCTGAACAAAATCGAATTGGCTTGTTATTGTCACCTACTCAACTCAACCACCAAGTTTCGTCCGAATCCGTCCAAATTCTTGAGATATTGAGCTATGTATCATTTTTGACCCGATCTCTGATCAGTGAAGAATCGCTGAAAAAATTATTGAATCCGGATCCGTATCATAACCAAATTTTAATTGCCGTGTTATCGTCAACTAGCCAACTCATCGACTTAGTTTTGTCCTAACCCATCCATAACTTTTTCAGATATTGTGCTGTACTGTATTATATATTGTTTTGGCCTCATCTCCAATGGTGAACAATCACTTGAAAAAATATATAAAATTCCAGGATCCTGATCCAGATCTTTATCAAAATATAATTACTTCGTCCTTGTAACACAGCCAACCCTCCACAAGTTTCGTCCGAATCTGTCCACAACTCTTTGAGATATCCTACTCACAGACAGACAGGGTGAACATAACCTCTGTCCAATAGACAACAGACAACAGACAGACAGACTGTACATAACCAACAGACAGACTGTACATAACCTCTGTCTGTACATAACCAACAGACAGACTGTACATGTCCAACAGACAGACTGTACATAACCTCTGTCCAACTTAGGTGGTGGAGGTATTACGGCTCAATGAGTGCACCACGCTGTTGCGTTTTGAGAAGAATTAGGTCCGGACCCCAGGCTTACAACAGGTGCACAACAACATTCCATCTCCAACCTATCTCTACACTCCTCTGCTTCTTCACCCAATACCATATATCATTGTGAAACGTCCTCATGTGTCAAGTGGAATTAACATTTTCATTGTAATTATATGAACAGGACACAACATGAGGTCTGTGCTGGAAAACTTTTGCTCAATTCCATGACACATGTACAGTCAGCTTCATCACCTCTTAATACAGGTATGCTAACCTTCATTAATCTCTGATGCACTTATTACTCATACTTTAGAAAAACGTCCAAAACATGCACAAGCATGATAACTACCACCCAATATAGTAAGTTTTGGTAACAATCCTATTATGTAATCGTAATGAAGGAAATTAATATTCTAGAAATATGACATAATGAAGAAATATGACCTGGGTTCCTGGGAAGCTCACAGATGAATGATGTCATGCAGTTGGGAAATACAGATTTTATATGAATGAGGGCTAAATAATAATTGTGTGATTTCCTGGAGATTTTTTATAGGAGATTAATTTCCTGGAGATTTTTTATAAGTTTCTGCACAAGGCTGGGAACAGTAGCTGTGAGAAGTTCTGTGCAGGTCGATTATGCTGTTAGTGCTGTAGTTGTTACTGATGTGAACAGTACTCAAAGGTCTACAGAATCAGAAAAAATCTATAATTTTTTTTATGTGATTATATTTGATGTTAAGAAATAAACAAAGAACTGAACGTGGTTTTTAATTCTAATAATTTTTTGAGGTGTTACAGTTGAAAAAGCAAACCCTAAAGTCAGGTACCGTCCCTAAAAAATTCCAGATAAACTGCCGTGACATCATCCAGGAAGGATTGGCTTAGCACGCAATGGATAATGGCCGCACAACTTGCTTCAAACTCATCACAAAGTGAATTTCACGAATAATTTCTGATCAAGAATTCCCAGATTACGACGATAGTCAAAATCATGATGTAGAAGGTGCTGTCAAGACTGTACACATATTCACCCGAGGTCGAGATGACGTCATGGGAAGGGCGGGGCTAATCGAATATAAAAGTGCACTACAAAAACATTAAAATCTTCCTTTCAAGATATTTATTTCAGACAAGAACAATGATTAAGTGTTACGTGAAGCCAAACATGATTTTCTGATTCTGTGGACCTTTAAGCTTTCAAATTGGGAGTTTTCAGTTTGCTGATAATAACATTACAGGGCTTGTCCAAATAAGTGTGATCTTTAAAATATACCTATGAGCAAGCAGGGAAATTATTAATGTCGTAACAGACAATATGTCCATCAATGGCATTTACAGACTAAATAAGAGATTTTTGTAAAGTTATCCGAACACCCACATTTCGATCACCTTTCAGAGGAATCACTAACATAATGCTCTTCACAATCAAGCAAATGACTGCAGCTGAAATGAAGGAACAAGTTAGAGGTCTTCGCACTTTACAGGTAACATCCATGGGCCTGCCCATGTAGAGCAAAGTGCTGCCCAAACATCCAGCCAGGGAGGCCAACATCACGGTGATGATGGCATTCGTTTCCATCACCGTGGAATCTCTCTGATTTAAAATGATCGACATCACCAATATCGTTACACATCCAAGGGATACCAGAGTAAGCAACGTAATTGTAACTGGTCAGAAAAGGCAAGAATTCGATGGGTTTGAGTGAACAGTCATCTCTCTGCATGTTGGACCACATGCTGTCTGGACAGCGGAGGCATTCCGGAGAATCTGCATTTTTAAAGGTCAATCAAAAAGGAAAAATCACAGAAACTGTAAAAAAATTCATTACTGAACATGTAAAGTGCCTTCCTATGGTAAGATGAAAAATACAACAGTGGAAAAGCTTCTCCATGATTCCAAAGCAATGAAGTTAATGAGTAAGATAATACACCACAATGACTGTGATGAGATACTTCAAGTTATCACCAATATAACAAATCTATATTTGTTCTCTGTGTGTCTCTGTCCCGTGTGTCCTCTCTCTCTTCTCTCTTCTCCTCTCTCTCTCTCTCTCTCTCTCTCTCTCTTCTCTCTCTCTCTCTCTAAGAAGCTTCCTGAGCAAGAGTTTTTTGGGTGAAATTTGTAATTTGTTCAGGGTGCAAGCGATAGCTCATGCAGTCTTCACAAAGGACACCACGGTGCATTAAACGTCGACCAACTAATGCAGTAGACAGAATGTGTCCAGCGTCCATCAGTGGGATGGCACACAAATTTATGAATCATCCTGCCTGTGAAACACCAGGATTAGAATTTATAGCTGGGTAGGGATTTTATCCCACAATGCAGTCACTGATCACCTCCAACCATTCTTTCTCTTCTCTCCTGCCTACAGAGCTAACTTCAACATTGTCTTCCATGTCATTCTTCTCTCTCGGGCTGGGGCTCTTAACCTGTGGTTCGTGAACCGGCTATTATACAGTCAGGAAACGTACAATCGTCATCGTCGCTATGTTATGATATCTATAATAGTGTTGTGGATTTTTCACCCACCCCTTTGTGATCGTTGAAGGATTCTTCCTGGTTGATTGTGGAATCCTATTTAACTTCAGGCAGAGAGTTTAACGTTTATCCGATTTGGTTATAAAATCCTGCATAAACCCACCGACACTGATAACCGATGTCCACACAAGTCCGTTCTTTGTGAAACAATTTATTTTCAAATTATCCACTATACACTTCTCACCCACGTACAATGAACTTAAGAATCCCCATTTGTTGCAATATTATTTTGGTTCTATTTCATTTATTCTTACTTTTAGTTAACAGTTAAACCAACCCGATTCAATTCACTTCCACATTACATCAGAGAGTTTTATTCTAACTTGGTACTTGGTCAGTCCCAAGGAGTACAAGCCACTGAGATACTATACTTCCTCACGTGCTTGCTCTAAACAATTTTACATTTCAAAGCATTTTATACTTTCATGGGAGAGTGGTGGGGGCTATCAACCCAGACTACAGACGTGTCCTTTAGGCGAGAAGCCACTACGCACATTTCGAGGCAAAGGTTCACTGTTATCGGCCCAGGTCACACCGCTCCAGACCAAGACATTTATCAACATTTAGGGAAAAAGTCTCTTGGCCAGAAAGGACAGCCAATTCAACTTATAGCATAAAACTTACATTTCTAAAACTCCATTTGTTACAATTTAGAATACATTAATATAAATTTTTCCCCCACAATAGTTTACTGTTGATAGGAATTGAAGAAAACATCCACATATTTAATGAAAACCTTGCCTCAGATATGTTTGGTACACAGGCTGTTAGTTTTGTGCATTAGTCTTACATACAAATTACATCACAGTGTTTATATAATATATATATATTTATATATATATATTATAATATATATATATATATATATATATATATATATATATAATTGCAGGCCAAGTTAAGATGGAAAATGTCAAAGAAAAGGAAGTGGGACGAAGTTCACATATCCTTTGGCTTTGCTTTCATCCCAAACATGATGGAACACAAAAGCTGCAGTACTTCTTTTGTGGCAAGATTTTTGCCAATGGAAACATGTAGCCAACAAAATGAAAGCACACCTTACGTCTGTCCCTCCTGAAAATACATGGACAGTGTGGATCTCTTTCATGCAAAGGCTCAATTTGAAAAGGCTGGACTTTCCAAAAATTTGGATTTCCACCAACACAAAAGCCTCATCTTGAAGCATCCCACAAAGTTGCTTATCGCATTGCCAAGAAAAATAAGCCACACTCGATTGGAGACACCTTGGTGAGCATGTGCCTTGGAAATGGTCGAGCTGGTTTGTGGCTTGGAGCAGAGGAAGAAAATTGAAGCAGTACCTCTGTCAAATGACATCATCCACTCTAGAATCGCTCACATTTCTTCTAATATTTTGAAGCAGGTCAGTAGTAGATTAATGGGGTTTCTAGTGCAGTCATTACAAATGAATGGGGAAAAAGGGGAAACTCTCTGATTTAAGGTTAAAAAGCCTGAAACAGGAGTCCGATTTTCTCCCCATTTACTCCTCTCCCATGCAAATGAATGGGGGAAAAACTCTCTTAATTAACCCCTAAACTCCTAAAAAGGAGACTGGGATAATACAAATGAATTGAAAAAACTCTCTGTCTCAAGGCTCAAAGCTCGATCCAGGAGTTTAATCTCTGCCCCCTTCCCTCCTCCACCCTTCAACCCCCCCCCCCCAATGTTAAATTGGGACAACTTAAGGGACTGACTTAAATTGGGATTATAATTAAGATCTCTGCCCCATTACAAACTGATTTTCTTTTATATTTTCAAACCACTCGAAGAGTGATCCATCCAAAGAATGGAATGTTTTTTTAAGTGTTTTCAGTTCGTGCCGTGAAAAAGAGGAAGTATTCTGTGAGAGACAAGGTCTTGTGGTTATATTTTAAATCAGAACACTAACAGGTTTTTTAAATGATCGGTTTTATCAAAATCATTCAAAGCATTTTCATTTTGTGTATAAATGACCCAGACTGCTTGAGAATGTATCGCCCACGTATTCCCAGTTGTCTCGCCCGAACCGTCATTTTCCATGGGGTACACGCCTTGGAAATTCCAAGATTACGTAATCCACTTCCTCGAAGTTGTTTTATAAACGAGCTGTCAGTCGTAATCTTTGTCTGAAAGCTTTATAATTTTTCTCATCTTGTCCTATTGAGAAACGACTGAAACATGAACTATTTTTCATCTGATGAAGAAGAGAACCCATTACAATATCGGTAAGTTTGTTTGTGTTCTTCCTCTGAGAATCGCAGTGAAGCAACTGATTATTATTAATCACTGTATGACTAATAAATATTGTTTTTTTCAACAGATTGTCCCAATAACAAATCGTTGACCATGATGTTGAAAATGAATTATCCGAATTACACAACATATGGATACAGATGTACAATTTTATTCAAGAGATTCGGATTTCAGGGAGAAATGAGAGATATCTTACCGACTGGGAGGCATTGCTTCATCTCCTATAATCTTGAAAGACCCGACTTCAAGGTGAGGAACACGCACGTTCATGTGTGGTTTTGTGTGAGTGTATGTCAATCTGCTTGTCTCTGTCTATCTATATATATATATATATATATATATATATATATATATAATATATATATATATATATATATATATGTATATATGTCTGTCCATTTCTCCATCTGTCTCTGCCTGTCAATATGTCTTTGTGTGTCTCTATATCTCTCCTGAGTTTTAACACATTATTTATTTTTATTTTTCAGTTTAAACACCTGTCTGGATGAACCAAACACACAAGTTAATCGTCTGCAGGAATCTGACCTGACACTCAAGACATCTGAAGCAGACTGCTTGGAAATATCATCTATTTTTATAAATGAATATTTAATATTTTCGATGTTGATTAATTATATCTGTTTTTCTTATATATTCTGATTCTTAACTACCAAAAAGAATAAAGAGATGGAAGGGAGAGGTGGGGGGGTGGTGCGCTACCCCACTGACCCATCACCCCACCCCCTTCCCCTCCCCATGGTGGTGTGTGTGTTGGAAGGGGGTGGGGTGTGGGTCAAAGGTGGGGGTGCACAGGGGGGATGAGGGGGGTAGGGCTTGTGTGGGAGGGGTTGTGTGGGAGGGCTAGTGTGGGAGGGTTTATGTGGGTGGGGTTTATGTGGGTGGGCTTGTGTGGGCGGGGTTTATGTGGAGGGTATATGTGGGAGGGGTTTATGTGGGTGGGGTTTATGTGGGAGGGGTTTATGTGGGTGGGGTTTGTGTGGGTGGGGTTTATGTGGGCAGGGTTTATGTGGATGAGGCTTCTGTGGATGAGGTTTATGTGGATGAGGCTTCTGTGGATGAGGTTTGTGTGGATAGATGGATGGGTGGATGGGTGGATGGTGGATGGGTGGATGGGTGGATTGGTGGAGCTTGTGTGGATGGGAGGAGCAATTTTTTTAAATTAAATAAACATGTTGTGTGTGGGAACTAATTAACTAATTGACTAATCACTAATGATGTGAATATGATGAATGTGGGTGAGCTGTGTGGAGTGGGGTTTGTGTGGGTGGAGATTGTGTGGGGTGGGTTTGTGTGGAGCTGTTGTGGGTGGGGTTTATGTGGGTGGGGTTTGTGTGGGCAGGGTATATGTGGGGTGGGGTTTGTGTGGGTGGAGCTTGTGTGGGCGGAGTCAAAAAGGGGCGGAGTCAAAAAAAATTCAATTTACTTTTGTCTTTTGTAATTCCCGTGAATAAAATGAACCTAAAATCTCTTCCGCTTCTAAATCATATACCTTCTAAGTCCAAGGAACTGTATCTATTACATCAACAATTTAAAAAAGCTCATTTGTCCATCGCTTTGTATAACCTTTTTCAAAATGAGATTTCCACCTATATATTCTTACGATATCACCAACTTTGAACTTAGGTTTTCTGACATTAATCTCTTTTTCATATTCTAATTTGTAAATGTTTCTGATGGTTTCGTATTTGTTTACATGTGAATCGTGTCATTATACTTATCTACAATATCCTGAATAAAAGATGACCATTGTTGAGAACCGAGTTGTGTGAATTTTTTATATAGTCTCTCTTTTAAAGTACGATTAAAACGCTCAATAACAACGGCTTTTCCTTCATTAAAGGTACTGTATAATGTAATGCTGTTATTTTTTATTAAATTCATAAATGTCTTGTTATAAAACTCTCTACCCTCATCAGTCCACAATTTTTTCGGTTTCTCTTACTTTTATGAAATATCTGTTGAAAGGCTAACATAAAAGTATTACCTGTTTTGTTTTTTAAAGGGACAACCCACGCATATCTACTCCTCAAATCAATAACGGTTAAAGCATACTTGTACCCCTTATCATGATTGAGTTCAATCAAATCAGCGGACCAGATAAAATCAACTTCCTTGGAATAACCTTCCTTCTCTGAAACTTGGGGATATTGGTTTATGTAATTCATCAGCTAATTGCTCCTTCAGTGTTAATGACATCATTAGAGCCTATGTTTTTTGAATTTCCAAGCCCAAGTTTCAATTTAGTACTGATCATCTCTTCACGATGGACATATCAACTTTTTCTCTCAAGGTTGGATTTTGTATCAGAGACAAATTATACAACATTTCTCTATCAGCTTCATGCTTTTCTTCCAAAGTTGTGGTATTCCCATAATCAATATCGTGCCTCATGCACACTTCATCAACCCTATTGATGTGGTTACTCCATGGTTTAGGATTGTCTGCCTCATCTAATCTTTTATCCAAGTTTGTGCCTGAACCACA
>JAXMNL010000032.1:376386-390521 GCA_035128595.1 Eptatretus atami | reverse complement strand
GAAAATGTAAAAGGAAAGAAGTGCTTTAATCAGTAAGTATCAATTTTACATTTGCTTGTATGGGAGAGGGAGGAAATCAGTCTCCTATTTTACATTTGCTTGTATTTGGGAGGGAAGGAATCGGTCTCCTATTTTGGGCTTTTGGGCCTTGAGCTCAAAGTTTCCCTTTTCCCCATTCATTTGAATGGCTTCGCTTCAGAAGCCCATTTATCCTCTACTGTGGGTGTACCTTTAAAAAACAAAAACAGGTAATACTCTTATGTTAGCCTTTCAACAGATATTTAATAAAAGCAAGAGAAAACCTAAAAAATTGTGGACTGATGAGGACAGAGTTCTACAATAAAACTTTCTGAATTTCTTAAGAATAACAGAATACATTATACAGCACCTTCATAAGAGGAAAGCGGTTGTTATTGAGGGTTCAATCGCACTTTAAAAGAGAGACTAGATAAAGAAGTTCACTCAACTCGTTCTCAACAATGGTATCCTTTAATTCAGGACATTGTAGATAAGTACGACGACACGATACACACCTCAACGAAAGAAGCCAGAAACATTACAAAATTAGAATATGAAAGAGATAATGTCAGAACTGCTAAGTTCAAAAGTTGATGATATTGTAAGAATATACAGGTGGATATATTGTCAATGGTTGGTTCGGCACAACATGAACTTGCCAAGTGGTTAGGAGAGCTCCAACAACCAGTATTGGATTCACTTTCACACTTTGTGATCAAAGATTCTTTTACATTTGCAGAAGCAATTTTTGCTGCAACACTGACAAGTGTGGACAACATAATTGCCTTGTCTGGCATGATAAGCTTGTTCAGGAATGTCCCACTGACAGAGACTATTGATACGCTACATGACCAAAAGTATGCACCCCCTTGTAATCTGTTGGATTCGGCTATTGTCCAACTCACTACCGATTGCTGACAGGTGGCTATAAAATCAAGCACACAGCATCTCCATAGACAAACATTGGCAGTAGAATGGGCCATACTGAAGAGCTCAGTGACTTTCAATGTGGCACCATCACAGTATGCCACCTTTCCAACAAGTCAGTTCATCAAATTTCTTCCCTGCTCGAGCTGCCCCAATCAACTGTAAGTGCTGTTATTGTGAAGTGGAAACGTCAAGGAGCAACAACAGCTCAACCACAAAGTGGTAGACCACACAAGCTCACAGAACGGGACCACTGAATGCTGAAGCGCGTAGCGTGGAAATAAATCGTCTGTCGTCAGTTGCAACGCTCACTAGCGAGTTCCAAACTTCCTCTGGAGGCAACATCAGCACAAACACTTCTCGTCAAGAGCTTCATGAAATGGGTTTCCATGGCTGAGCAGCCACACACAAGCCTAACATCACCATGCGCAATGCCACTGTCGGCTGGAGTGGTGTAAAGCTCACCCCCATTGGGCTCTGGAGCAGTGGAAATACATTCTCTGGAGTGATGAATCACGATTCACCATCTGGCAGTCTGACGGACGAATATGGGTTTGGCGCCAGGAGAACTCGCTACCTGCCCGAATGCATAGTGCCAACTGTTAAAGTTTGGTAGAGGAAGAATAATGGTCTGGGGCTGTTTTTCATGGTTCGGCTAGGCCCCTAGTTCCAGTGAAGGACATCATAACGTTACAGCATACAATGATATTCTGGACAATTCTGTGCTTCATCTTTGTGGCAACATTTTGGGGAAGGCCTTTTCCTGTTTCACGCAACGACAATGCCCGCCGGTGCACAAAGCGAGGTCCATACAGAAATGGTTTGTCGAGATCGGTGTGGAAGAACTTGATTGGCCTGCACAGAGCCCTGACCTTAAACCCATCTAACACCTTTGGGATGAATTGGAACGCCGACTGTGAGCCAGACCTAATCTCCCAACATCAGTGCCCGACCTCACTTATGCTCTTGTGGCTGAATGGAAGCAAATCCCCACAGCAATGTTCCAACTTCTCATGGAAAGCCTTCCCAGAAGAGTGGAGGCTGTTCTAGCAACAAAGGGGGGACCAATTCCAAATTAATGCCCATGATTTTGGAATGAGATGTTAGACGAGGTGTCCACATACTTTTGGCAATGTAGTGTACATGTGCACATCTGCAATATCTCAGTGATCTGGAACAGCTGCAGATCTCCAAACAAGTGTTTGTGGATGTTCAGTTCTCCCAGAACCGAAACGTGTCAAGAGGCAAAGAGAAACACTGGTTACCAGAACGCCACCATTGTCCAACAAGATTTTAATCCGACCATCGCACACCAGACATGTCCACGCAAGCGCAGTCGCAACACAGCAATACATCACACATCCTCCTCCTCAGACAATTAACACCCTTTTAACACCTCCCCCAAGAACAATCGTCATCCTAAATTCTCCAGAAATGCCCATGGCTTACGTACTCATGTAGTACACAATATGTCAATGAGAGCAATGAATACTTCAGTCTTTGCACATTGCGTGCTTGGCCTTTAATTATTTTTATAGCCACAGCAATCTGGTTGTTTTGGTTTTAGATCTCTTTGTAGGTAATGCCTCCTGACAGGCTCCAGAACAATGTCGACCTTGGGGCCCTCAATGTCATCCACTGCAACGTTACTCTCCTCAGGTACCTGTGTGTCACTCCCCTGATGTTTGGGAGCTTCCTCCACTCCTGCTGAAAAATCAACATCGCTGATTATCGATGACAACGTCGAAGCTCGGTGTCTGATCTGGTTGGCATGTCGCTTCCACATCTGCTGCATGCCACCAGTTGACACTTCCACAGTATATGAAACAAGACCTGTTCACTTGGTGAAGTAACCTGGTACCCACTTGTCGCTCGAGCTGTAATTTTGAACTGAAACATATTGTCCAATTTAAAACTCCTGAATTGTCCTTGAATCATGAGCTAATTTTTGTGACAGCTGTTGATGCTCAACTGTGGTGTTGACGTTGGGTACAACGTGTTTATAAGTGTACGGATCTTCCTGTTCATGAGCATCTCTGCCGGTGTTTGTCTCATTGTGGACTGCGGTGTTGTGCGATAACTCAAGAGAAATCACGACACACGAGTGTGCAATGGACCACTCATTTTACGCAGTGCCAATTTCACAGTTTGCACCACACGTTCCGCTAACCCGTTTGTCACTGGATGGTATGGAGCACTCCTGACGTGTTGAACTCCGTTCATTTTCATGAACTTTGCACAAACTCTTCACTCGTGAAACACAGCCCATTGTCCAACACACGAGTTTGAGGTATGCCGTGTGCAGCAAACGTGCAACATGTCAACCATCTGATGCCGGCATTAGGGTGGTAGTACCACACGTGCTCAACATAGCACACAACCTACATGAACACTCAGTTCCTGCTTATGACTGGCGAATGGTTTGAACTGTTCCTGTGGCAATATGCCTGGCCAACCCCCGATGATGTACTCACAAACACGTGAAAGCACAGAGTCCTTGACTGTCATTAGCCGTACATGCTTAGGGGTGATTGGTGAACTCGCCATCGTATCCATCAAGAGAGTCACTTCTCCCAGAATTGGAGCATCCGGCCCAGTCAGTGCACGTGGAAGACGGCTCAGTGCATCGGCATTGCCATTGGCCATGCCAGGTTTGTATATGATATTATAATTGTAGGCTGCAAGGGTTAATGCCCAATGCTGAACTCGAGGTGATGCCATTGTTGGAATAGCCCGCTTTTCATTAAATAAGCCGAGCAAGGGCTTGTCGTCTGCATTTATTTCAAAGGCACGGCCGTACAGATAGATGTGGAATTTCTCAACTCCAAAAATTACTGTGAGGCCTTCCTTATCGACCTGCGAGTATCTGCGCTCTGAATTATTCAACGTGCGCGAAGCATACCCGATCGGTCTCTCTGTCCCATTTGGCATTATGTGCACCCGCACTGCTCCGGCACCATATGGACTGGTGTCACATGACAACACCAGTTTCTTGCAATCATCGTAATGAGTCTGGACATGTGTGGATTTCAGCAAGCACTTTGCTTTTTGGAATGCTCCTTGTTGATCCTTCTTCCATTGCCACCGCACCTCCTTCCATAGTTGGTGATGTTGAGGTTCAAGTGCAGATGCTAAATCTGGCGAAAACTTGCCATGGTAGTTCAGTCGCCCTAAAAAGGACTTCAGTTATTTTACATTCTTTGGTGCAGGTGCCTCAATGATCACCCTGACCTTCTCATCTGTCGGCTGTATCCCATTTACGTTTAACTTGTGGCCGAGTTATGCGACTTTAGCAGCGAGAAAAACGCATTTATGGCGTTACAATCGCAATCCACCATCTTGCATCTTCTTCAAGACACTCTTAAGGTTGCAAAGATGGTTGCTAACGGAATTTACCGTTACTAACAAATCACCAAGGTAGACCATGGCTCCTGGAATCCCCACCAGCCAATTTTCCATTGTGCATTAGGAACACAGATGGCACCTTTGACACACCAAATGGTAAGCGTGTGCATCTGAACAATCCCCTATGTGTGTTTATTGTGACAAATTCACATGAAGTTTTTGGCAAAACCAACTGCTGGTAGGTGTGGACTATCAGTATGTTGATGATGGGCTTTGCCGCAGTAATGTCTAACATTTCTCAAAGTCGCAATATTTGCTTGCTTACGCTTACTCATATCTCTCCTTTTCAAACTGGTACACATTACTTCATTTCATTGATACTCCCTATTGATACTACTCCCCCTACCGGGGGCTGGGCTTCGCCCCCTTTCATATGATCATTTCTTTAATCAAATCGAGTAGTCATAATAAGAGTACATTCTATTTTCAGAGTAAGAGTATCTAAAAGTAGAAAAAGCAATGAAACAAGAAAAAATATCAAAAAAGAAAAACCTTATGGATGAAGCTTTAGAAAGAAAAGATAAGACCATCAGCAATATGCAATTAGAAATTTGTATTTTTTCTTTTTTTAATACTTGTATTTCTTTATAATAATTGCCATTATGATACACATCTCTTTATAAAAGAATTAAGTAAGACTCCTGGAAAGATAATAGCAATTCCTAATACAGATCAAAATTTCATCTCATTCACAAAACAGATTTACACTCATGAAACGGGTGTAAATGCAAATATTAGATTTCTTGACTTACAAATTTATGACAAGCCCTCCAAGTTCTTTGGTTTCAAACATCTCCTCTTTTCCTATACTTTCTCGTCAATTTAGGACTGAAGCTGACTTGGGTAAGACATTTCTCTTCTTTCTAAAAAGGCATTTACCCATATGATTATATGGATTCCTTTGAAAGATTTAAAGGAACAAGACTTCCTCCCTCAAACGTTTTTATAACAAGTTAGAAGGATGTCATTATGATGGGTGAAGAATATGAAAGAGAAAAATAAGTTTGGAAAGAGTTTGAGATTAAGAATATGGAGTGAATATCATGACCTTTATTTTAATAACTGATGTTTTATTACTCCTGATGCGTTTGAGAAATTTCGAGAAGTTTGTTATAATACGATTCCTTTGGACTTGATCTTTGTCCATTATTATACATCTCTCTGGACTAGCCTGGAGCGCTATGTTAAAATGACAAAAAAACCCTTGAATCTTCTAAGTGATGTAGATATGGCTCTTGGTGTTTGAGAAGAGCTAAAAGAGGAGCAATTTCAAGCAAGTACTGGTTCAAAGAGATATGCTGGAGGCAAATAATAAAATATCAAATCCAGACTTCTCGCACTTGATAAGCCCATCTTAACTTGATGTACTTCTGATGCTAATAACTTGTTATGGCTGGGAAATGTCTGCATCTCAACCCGATGGTAAGTTTTAAAGTGGGTGAAAGAAATACGAGTTTCAAATCTATCTTTAGATGATGTAAATCTCGCAAAGTCAGGAGAAGATTTGGATAGGGGGAATTATGGGTTATTATTTTGAAGTATATTGTAAACATATCCTTAGAAAACTTCATAACAAACATAAAGACCTCCTCATGGGACTGAAAAGAGATCCACCAATCAAGAGATATTCAGGTGAGTTTTATCAACAACATTCTTTTAGTGTTCTTCAGAATGAGTTTAAATAATATTTCCGACAGCTAATTCATAACACACATTGATTGATAAGAGAAGTATGTTTTACATCAATAAATCGAAAAGCAACTTTATAGAAGCAGGAACTACAAGTAAAAAAAGGTCATAGGGCACTAAAGTTTAGTCAAACGTTATTGGTTAGGTCAATATATTGATTAAATACGAAACTATGAGAACAAGGCTCAAACAATTATTGTTGAGAAGGACTTTTACCAAGTTGATGAATAATTCTGCAATTTGTAAAACAATGAAATAGAGGGGGAGCATCAGGTAGGTGCAAAAAACCTCCGGACCGCCGGATACTGCTGGGATCACTCAAGTGAAACCTTATATCTTATTCATTTAAATATTGACGTCAAACAGTGCTGACAGTTTATAGTTCTTCTTTCCTCTCAACATGTTTATTTTTGGGGGGAGGGGGGTTGGAAATTTAAAAACACATGTATAAATGCCAAAAAAAATTTCCAAATATTTTTGCAAAATGGCCGCCATAGCGGCCATAGTTGGATTTGGACCTAGTTCCAAAATCTAATGGCATGGTCCTTCGGACCACTAACCTAATCCCACCACCAGTTTCGTCGAAATCCGTCAAGGAGTATTTTCTTTCCAAATCACTGTTCACCCGACAAACAAACAACAAACAGAAAGGGTGGAAACAGTAACTCCGATCCTTCGATGGCGGAGGTTAATATAAAAGAACTAGTATAAAATAGTAAGACTTGCGGACAACTTGGGAGCAGCGGAGAAGTCGATAAATAAACCAGTTTTAAATGAAGTAGAATATTTACAGTTAATTTTTGTGCTGTTTCATACTCTCATTACATATTCCAGGTGTGTGTCGTGCTGTGTGCGTGTTGCGTGTGACCGCTGTTTCTCTGACAACCACTGTCCGTCTAATTGAAACTTGGCAGGTATATTTCTTGAGGGTCATGTGACGTGCCTTTTCAAGGTTTGATATTAACTCGGACAGAGTGGTTCTCAAGTATATGGCCATTTATTACCAACTAATGACAGTAACAGGGCTATGATGTACACAATTATGAACGTCACTATTCTTCTTCTTCTTGTTTGATATGACGTACACAATTTGACGCTGGACCTGAGTAGTGCCTTTTCAAGGATTTGATATCGTTCTTCTTCATCCAGTTACAAGCCTGTCCCAAGTATATGGCCATTTTATTTACAACATGACAGGAACACGTTGCTGCGGTAGGCGTGGCCCGATGGGGAAAAGGGCGCCTTGTGTACCTGTGGTAGATGGCAATGGTCAATTGGCAGCGAATTCATGGCTAGAAAAAGACAGGAGGTAAACTGATTTAATTAACTCTGTGTGTGTAAGTATCACAGCTAGTTGGTTATTCAAAATGCAAGCGATAATTCGTGATGCATTTGTGAAATTCCGTACGGGCAGCACTACTTCGGATTAGTGATGACTTACTGTAATTCTAATAATTTCTCGATTTCTTATGGCAGCATTTATAGATAAAGCACATGCCCCAATCCAGGTCGTCCTTTACGAGAGCGAGGAACGGCCTGATGTGGTTATTTGAAAGTTTATTTTTTTTTTTTTTTTGCACGTACGGGCACACGCGAGATGCGGGAACGGCCCTGTGTGGTTGTTGTTTCTAGCACGTGGTTTAGAATATTTTTTTTTTTTTTGCACGTAACCGCCGCACGACGTACGGGCACACACTAGTTTGAATAAAGAGAGCATACAGAGGAATCTCTCTATCGAGTGCAGCCTGTGGGTGCTTAGGTTGCATCATTGGTTTGGGGACGCGGCCTATGCCAGCTATGCAGTCCCCCTTACCAAATAACACTGGTACTCATTTTGCCGACCTCACAAGGATGTACAGGCCGAGTCAAACCTCCTAGATTGTATTTTAATTCACGCGGCCAACGGGGCTTGAACTCAGGAACCCAAGGATCCCAAGGCGCCCCACCCGAACCACTAAGCAACACCAGGCTTGAGCAATAGACATGATAAACCCGATTTTTGCAGGGATCATCCTGTTTTTCGGATCTTCAAAAGTATTTAATGTATGATTACTTTTATAATAATCAAACAGAAAAATCATGCGTGAGAAATATGTAATTTGACTACGGTATGGATACAGATAGCTTCAACCAGAGAATAACTCGATCTATATGTTTATAAGGATATGAAGGAAGATGAAGTATATTTATGATACAAGTAATTGTGGAAACCTAATACCCACTATTTTCGAATAGAAATAACAAAGCTTGCTTTTTTTGTTCTACTTGTCGGGCTCATACAGGAACTAAAACACACAGCACAGCAAGGGGGGCATGAGACAAGAGGGACGGGAGTTGGGAAGCGCAAAACTGTGGGGAAGAAGGACATTATATCTGTGGAAGGGAGAGGATCGGGCGGAAACATGGGGAATAACCAAGGATGGACATTTACGGGACGTTCAGGGAAGGAAACCCAGGGAATTTGAAAAGTCTGAGGTTGGTGTGGATTTTGCGGGGGAAGAAAAGATCGAGGATTTTGGATGAGGGGATGAATTAAAAGAGGTGGTGAGTGAACAGGTTGTTTTGAAGGCCTGGAGGGAAGAATGCAATTGAATGGAGTGAGGGAGTTTATCCAAAGGGTGGGGAAAAAGACGGAATGAAAGAGTGAAAGGTGAAGCAGCGATCGTGATTTTGGTGTAGTTTTACGCAGAGGGGGTTGTTGCGCGAACCTTGAGCAACCCTGTGGAAATTGTGGGTGGGGACAATCGCAGAGAGAGAGATGAGAGAGAGAGAGACTGAGAGAGAGAGAGAGAGAGTAGAGAGAGAGAGAGAGGAGAGAGGGAGCAGGGGGCGGAACTGAGAGGGAGACGGTAGATAACAGAAAGATCACCGAACCTGCCTGCGCGTGAGAAGTGAGTAGGCCCACACGACTCAGCTCACTCGCGGGAGATGCCATATGATCCGAAATCCTGGTTTCCACACGTGAAGCCGAGAAAGGTGGGAGGCGGGAGCACCAGCCAGAGAGGAGAGCAGTCCTACATCAGGCTGTGGACGAAAGCTTTGCAAAGTGGTCAAGGAGCCTCAGGTAGCGAGAAAGGGACTTTAGCACGACGGAGCGATTACCCACGTTGGGCTACTGCTTTGGAGGCCAGGTTTAAATGTGGCTTCCCCAGAAATGAATCATAGCAGATTGTGAGACCCAGAAGTTGAAAGAAAGAAGGACTTCTTCCAGAGGCGTTGTTGAGAAAGTAGTGGGGGGGGGGGGGGGGGGCAGTTCTAAACGGTCCTTTCGGTAGAGCATAGTGGAGAGTGTGACATTTGTGGATTGAAGAACATGTTCCAACATGTTGGACCAGTTTTGTGATTTTAACCAGATCTCAGTGGAGCCGAAAGAGCTGCTGCAATGCCGGTCTGGGGATGAGAGATGGAATGGCAGTGCGGTGGAGTCATCAGCAAAAAGATAAAGAGGATTTCCAGAGTTGGAGAGATCATTGATGAAAACCAAAAAAAGAACTAGGGCCCAGAACGCTACCTTGAGGAACTCCAGGCCTGGTGGGAAGAGCGGATTGAAGAACTCATTATCGGGCCACACGGTGACTGCGGACAGGAGAGGAAGTTCGCAGACATGAGTGGAGATGGCCTGGAATACCATCGAGAGAAGGTTGGTAGCAGGGACAGGGTGCCAGACTGTAAAAAGCACAACGATATGGTCAAGCGATATGGCTTGATTTCAACGTCCGCATTGAGGACCTTCCACTCAATTGTTGGGAGAGCAGAAAGCAGCATATCCAGCATAGAGTGAACCTGGTCTGACACCAAATTGATGACTGAAATCAGGCCATGCGAGAAAGGAAGGATGTTAATGTTATGGAAGCGATGATGGATTCCATAACCTTGCTGATTGCGGAACAAGGCTTGATTGGTTCCTGTCGTATGCATGGGATCTTGTTGATCACCTTTTTATGCAGAGGCAGTAAATGTTTGCCTGAATTTCAACGCAGATGCCAGGAGAACGCTTTGAAGCAAATAGAAGAGGAGTGAGCAAAGCAAGAGGAGCAGGTTATAGGGACACGTCGGCTTGA
Source organism: Eptatretus atami (assembly GCA_035128595.1). Taxonomy (NCBI): domain Eukaryota; kingdom Metazoa; phylum Chordata; class Myxini; order Myxiniformes; family Myxinidae; genus Eptatretus; species Eptatretus atami. Next base: position 380,421 of record JAXMNL010000032.1, on the reverse strand, counting down.
ATGCCGTCTGGACCGGATGCAGATCTGAGTTCGAAGATTTGACAGCAATATTCCACCTTGTCAGGAGAAAGGACACAGAGTCCAGGGACAGTTGGGGTGTTTGACTGGGTTAAATGTGGGTAGAGAACAGCGCAATGGGTTATTGGGACAGAAGGAATTTTCGATGCAAAACACAGAGTTTATGCATTCAGCATATTTCTACAGTGCGCGGTATCAGCAGCGCGGCCATTTGAGGTTGAGGGAGGGATGGAAGGAGAGAACATACGAAGAACGTATATTGATGATGCCACCAGAGAATTTAGAGGAGGGAGAGAGGTATGACAGTTCGACTTGAGCGAGAAGATGTCTGTATTCCTGGCTCTCCTGAGAGTAGATTGTTCCGAGATTTATGGAAGGAACTGAGATTACCCTCAATTGGGTTTGCTATTCCATGGAGGCGGCAAGTGTTGTTTCAGGAAGAAAACTGCCTCATGCCACAAAGCTTCAGTGAACCTGCGTGCAGGAGGAAAGGGTTAGGACAACTGAAGCAAGAGAGGGGAAATCTGTGCATCGAGGGAGAGCAACGTTTCTTTGAAACGACAATTCCAGAATGAGTTTATGTTTGGAGAAAAGTAGGCGATCGGAGACCAGTCTATAAGTTTGATGGCTGCTTGAGCAGAACCCTGCCAGTCGTCTGAGTTGAAATGCCAGACTTTAAGGGGCTGTCACACACCTATGAACGATTAGCCAGCGTTATGCCGACGCATTGAAAAATTTGTCTAAAACGCTTGGCACATCGTCGAAATACTTATGGGTAAGTTTTTGTATACGTTAAGAAGCACGCTAAGCACGACTGGCATACGTCGTTAGTACGCCCAAGCTCGTCGACAACGTGATTAAACATGCTCAAAATTTTTCGACGTATGCCGGCGTAATGACTCATACGTTCCGCATAACGCTGGCCATAAGTTGTAGGCACGTTACCGCGATCGGTTGACGCCAGTTACTTTGTAAGATTACTCATAGTCGAAAACATGTCGAAGGTAATGATTTAGCGTACCCGAAACATATTTCTAACGTATGAGTAACGTGTATTGAACCTATTGGTTAACGTAATCTCACAACGCCCATTTGACCTATGTAGACGTAATTTGACGTCTTCCGGACGGACCTACGATTACTGAACGATGTTTCAAACTTACAGCTACCGTATAATGGCTCATATGGCAGCCGTTAGGGGAATTGAGTATAATAAAAATGGGCCTCACAGTTGAGGAACCGCGTGCAGTGTTCCAGACTCCATGTTTTTTTTGTTTTTTTGTTTTTTCTTCTTCGGCATGACGGTGATGTTGACACATATCCGAATTTCTAGTGTGGTTATGATTTAATCGTTGAGCGGACAGCCTAATGAATAGCCTACGCCGACGTGTTTTTTATTTTTTGCTTCAGATCGTCGACGATACCTGCCGCCACACTACTTCGCATTACATAGTGCAATGTTAGACATCGTTGGGCCATTACAGTTGGTTTGAACGCCGACAACACGTTAAGGATTCGTTTGGTATGTATTATCTATAAGTTATTGAAACGTTCTGTGTTTGTTACCCAATACGTTAATGCATTGTCCAACTCGTTATGAATACGCCAAAAACTTCAAAAAAACATCAATAGTTCAGCGTGAAAAACATTAAAAAAAAAAAGCCGAAAGAAAACTTCTAAGAATGCTGCAAAGAAGTCCTTCTGGCTGTGGCCTGGACGGCGGAACGCAAGGAGATCATCATCACCCACACCTCCCATTCACACTACCACTTACTATGACATGGACCCGACGAACTAATAATTGACACGGCTGCACCTACTACTACTACTACTGATACTACATGACATGGACATGTACTCACCATGGAGTTTGAAACAATCCGATTGATGGGTTCCTCCTGTTGAAGGGCCTAATTTTACATACATCCCATAAACGCTACACATACGCCATTAATAAGGTAGCTGTAAGTTTAGAAACAGCGTCAAAGTTCTGTGGTCGTCCGGAAGACCGTCAATCAAATACGTACTAAACATACGTTAATATGCGTTGGAGATTTACGTCTACACATAGGTCTCAAAGCCCGTTACTCATAGGTTAGAAATACAGTTCATGGGTACGCTAAACATTTAACTCGCACGTTGTTTCGACTTTATGAAGTAACTTACAAGTAACAACTGATGTCGACGTCTTGTCAAACGTCGCATAACGTGCCGACAACTTATGGCCAGCGTAATGCGGAACGTGTGAGTCATCACGCTGGCATTACGTTACGAAAATTATTTTGAGCATGCTTAAAAATTTGTCGACAAGTGCTCGGCGTTTACTACGACGTTATGCCAGCGTGCTCTTAACGTATACCAAAACTTACCCATAACGTATTCGACGCTGGCCAGCGTATTCGGCCAAATTTTTCATACGTCGGCATACGTGTGCTAAAACGTCAAGGTGGTGACAGGGCATTGACGGTGATGTTGGACAACTTCAGATGAGTGAGTGCGGTTATGATATTGAAATCCGTTCGAGGCGGCAGCCCTTTTAATAGGCGTACGCCACGTGATGCGGCGATAACGCGCGCTGGCTATGCATACAGTTAGACTATCGTTCGGGCATCACGTTAATTGAACGCCGACAACATGCTAAGCCCCATTCGTTGGTATAAGTTATACTATAAGTTATCGAAACGTTCTGTGTAGCGTACTATACGTTATGCATAACGTCCCACATCCTATGAATATCGCAAAAACTTTTTTTTATAACAAATCATAGTTGCAAGTAGATACGCCAGCGTATTTACATCAACATTTTGATACGTGCCATACGCTTTGGCTAAAACGTCAAGGTATGTGACAGCCCTTAATGGCGGTTGAGGTGGTGTTCTCTGATAATAGCCAGAGAGATATCACTTTGACAAGTTCGTGGTCAGAAGACCCGATTAGGAGCGGAGAGAAGAGGCAGCAGATATTTTCAGGGAAATTTGTCAAAATCAGATCCAAAATAGAATGGAGATCTTGGTCAGAGAATATTGACCAATTAGTCAGTCCCAATAAGTCAAGCAGAAAGCTTTTGCTGAAGTGCCAATGACAGGTGAGAGAGGTACCACACCTAGCACAACAGGATTATGACAAGTGAGTCCCACATATGAGGAGAGGAGAGTTTTGATGAGCAAAGATAGAAGTTGGTCCCTGTTTTCGGAATGTGAGACTGAAGATGGGATCTATCACTGTTTGCGTGAGATAGGTACAGTACACATAATAAACAATATAAGGTGGGATTGGAGGGGAAGCCTGTAGCCAGAGGTATCCTGGGGTGTGGGGAAGTGGAGGGGCCAGTGCAATCGGAGGTTGAACGGAATTTAGAGTCTTTGATGAAGACAGCAATCTCCACCAGGACGAGGCTCAGGTCTGTTCGATAACGGAGGAGGGAGTAACCAGGGAGAGATACTTTGGGAAGTCAGAGACCGTCTTGAGGGAGGAAGTTTCTGATATGGCGCAGATTATGTCTAGTTTGTCATGGCAACCTGTATGGAAAGATGGGAAAGGTTTGAGCGAAGGCACCCGGATATTTGAGGTCCACACTGTTTAATGAAAGAGGGAGGGGAGGAGGCTTTGGGGCAGGGGTGAGAGGGGGGGAGGAGGACAAGGAGGAGGTGCGGGAGGAAGGCAAAGGGAGGAGGGGAGGGGGGTAAGGATGAGGTTGTATGAAACGAGTATGGGGATTGCAGAATAGCCTCGGGGTGAGAGGGGGGGATGAGGAGGAGAAAAGGCTCTGGAGCGTGGGAAGAGGGGGGGGAAAAGAGAGGGGGCATGATGGCAGTTGAGAATTTGAGGAGGTGGAGTGCAATGAGATGGAGAGTGAGAGGGAGTAGAACAGGAGGCAGCTTTGTGATGAAGAGGAGGGGGAACTCTTGAGAGGGTGAGTGAGGGGGAGTGAATGGTGGGAGAAGGGTGGTGGGGAGAGTTGAGGGAGAAAGGTGAGGAGGGGTTTTTGAAGAGAGGTGAGAGGGAGGCTTGGAGGGA
>JAXMNL010000032.1:363240-375967 GCA_035128595.1 Eptatretus atami | reverse complement strand
AAAAAGAGAGAGATCATTCCGACCCTTTTCACAAGATGTGATCAAGGCAATTTTGTATTCGTCGGTGAGGCTGTAGGAATCCAATTGAGTATGGCTGCCAGTGAAAAGAGGCTTTCCGGTCGATGGATGTAGTGAACTATGTGCAGATCTATCGACCAATAACATCCAAAATGGGTGGAAAGTGTTTGAAGATTCCAGCTTGCAGGTAAACTTAAGCGCTTGGATGGAAAGTACTAAGCCGTGTCAAGAAGTTACAACATGCCAAGTAGTATCAAAAAAGGGAGGCGTTGCGACAGTAATGTCTATCATTTCTCTAAGTCGCATATCGCTCGCTTACGCTCACTCATGTTTCTTCTTTCAACACTGGTACACATTACTTCGTCAATAGCGCTCCTTTTGATACTACTTCACCTCTTTGCCCAGGCTGTGGCTTTCGCCCTTTCATAATGATCATTTCTTTAATCGAATATTGAGTATGTCATAAAATAAGAGTATTTTTAGTTTTCAGGAATAACTTATTTGTATTCACATATTAAAAATAATTCAATGCGGTAGCTCGTTAACCCCCCATGCTTCTTATTTACCCCCTTTGTATATATAATATATAACCACCATACATCCATTGGACCACATCTTGTGCAGAACAATTGGTGCTGCCTAAGCAGTCTCTTTGGCTGTTGGGCACAAATCCTGGACAGGTCCACCAACTCCAATCACAGTAGTACCAGCAAGCTGGCCTCATTTTGTCAAACAATCAGAAGATGATATGCAGAGCTAATCCACCCTGGTATTAATTCAACTGCCAGGGGGATTTGAACTTCTAGGTCCGGGAATCCAGCTCACCAACGCAACCATTAAGCCAACACACACCAGCCATCACTGTATATAAAAGGTCCCCATTGATTTCTTATTTTCCTCCTCTTGTATATAGATGAATGTTTATAAACTTTTCTTGTTGTATTTCATTTTTCAACCCTTTGAAAACTTGGTTTATCAATAATTTGGAATGCTGTTGTTTCAAGATTGTAGCCAGTCTATGTTTGTTTACTCCAAAACATTTTTCATCTGTCTTTCATATGATCAATTCTTTAATCAAAAATTGAGTGGTTATAAGTGTTTTTTTTTTTCAGGAATATACTTAATTTATTTCATGAATTTAAAATAATGGCAACCAGGAGCCGTTAAAAACCCAACTCGCCATTTTTTTATTTCATACTTATACGTTAAAACCCATCTGGTAATGTATTTATTTCCATCACTCATTTATTTATCGTTTTTATCATGAAATGCCGTTGGAAGCTTTCTTACTAAACCAGTCTCTGGAATATTGGTGGTGTTTATATATTCCGAAATAACATTAATCTCCTCCTTAAACATCCTTTCTCTCTCAATACAGGTACATTCAAGGTAGATTGAAAGTTATCATGGGTCCTCTTTAAATACACTCTTCTTTGACGCTTTTAAGTTTCTTTCTACATTTGAATTCATGTTCACTCCTCTCGTTTAAGTATTATAGCATATGCCTTTTGATCTAACACCAGAAGTCACTTAGTTATCTTTTCACCTAATCATCTTTAAATTTTACCAACAACCTTCCGGATGAGAAGGTTGTTAGTAAATTTGGGACTTCTGGTCTGGTTTGGGTGCGTCGGCAGGTTCTCTTCAGGGCTCTCTGCTGACGATCTCAAAGATAAAAGTTTCGGTCATTATATGTCCTCCGTTTTAACTTTATTTTTTCACCTACATGTTACTTGTGTGTTACTAATTCGGTTTTTTGTTTTTCAGAATACGTGATATTTTGTGAGTTTTTCGTCGCTTTGTCTACCGGTTGCTTGAGGCCTAACCATCCTTCCCCTCTTTGGTGTACGTATTGTGTTTATTGTATTTTTCTCCCCATTACTTCAATTCCTATCTTCCTCACTTCCCCAAGCGATCCTCCATTCCCTTCTCCAACTTTAACACTGCTGTTCTTTGTCTAAATCCCCCCCCCCCCTAAAAAAATTCGGCTTTCTCCTTGCATTCTCGACGAGTCGATCCTCTTCGTCTTTTCGTCTTCCTCCTGGCCGTGCACACCCATCTTTATTCTACTTGAGCTGACCTTTTTCTTTCGAACATTACCTTCACGATTTCTTCTCCAACGCTTCCATTCCTGAATTCTTACCTGTTCACAAATAAAATTTCCATCAAAAAGTCAATAAATCTTCCTTGGATCCCTTTCGAATCGAAACATCCCCTGTACCACGTGTTTCTCTAACTCTTCCCTGGAACTTTTCGATAGACCCAGCAGCTTCACTCTGCGTTTACAGTTCCAAAATTCGACTCAACATCACTTGTTACACGATTTTACTTAGACCTTCCCTTTTCAGAAATGTTTACGGCAGAGTTCTTATTGTAATAATAAAATAAATTCACCTTTGGACTATACAACTCCCATATGCACGTGCTTGCTGCCCCCGTAACCACGTGATCTGGTTTAACGCCGTGCGTTTACTCGATCCAAATTCACCATTCACCTACAAATTTTCTCTAACAACAACTTCATTACCTGATCTGATGAAGAATCTCAATAAATAATAATAATAATAATAATATTAATAATAATAAAAACTATCTATGTATTAATACTGAAGACAATTTTGTGCTCCTCCTAGAGGCTGCCCTCTACGCTTTTTTTCTGCAGTACTGTGACCTTTGGATAAAGAAATTCGATACCTGTGAGAGTGCATCGCGAAGATCGGGTGGCAATAGTCATACTTCCAAAATTTGAAGCAGAAATAAACACTTTTCGTTTTACATTCGTTTCCATGGCGACGTGTGACGTCACCCGTGCTGAGAGGAGTCCAGGACGTCATGACAATCGGTCATTCGCTGACGGTCATTTAGTCTGTTGTCGACAGACCGTTATATCCGCTGAGAGGTGTAAATTCGAACTCCTCGAAATAGCGTCTGCAAATGGTAAACCCCTCTTCTGCACTGTGCTGCTGACCTCAGAATTGTGATGTTGTACACAAAAAAATGTAACAAGAAACATTGTTAACTTCTATATATTAATACTGAAGGACAATTTTTTGTTGCTCTCCCTAAGCGGTCGCCGTCAACGTTTTTTTCTCGGTACTTGTGTACTTGGACTGAAAAGAAACTTTCGTACTATAGAGAGTGGCATCGCACATAGTGGCAGTAGAGTTCAACTTTCAACTCTGAAGCAGAAATAACTACTTTTCGTTGAGACGGGGGGCAAGGGAATGAAGGCAGGGGCGGGGGATGAAAGAGGCTGGGGCGGGATGAAGAGACGGGGGCAGGGAGTGAAGAAGGCGGGGGGCAAGGTAAGCAATATTTTTGGGCGGGGGTAAGCAAAATTGAGCGGGAGACGGGGGGAAATGGGGCGGGGAGTGAGCGGACAGGGGTCCTGCGGTGAATTATGGTCGGGGTTGATGTGTGAGTGGGTGGACCAGAGGGGCGGGGAGATCAAGAGGACGGGAGGTGGGGTGGGGAGTTGAAGAAGGCGGGGGCGGGGCCGGGGTAATTAAATTTTTGGGCGGGGTGTTAGTCAAATTGAAGGCGGGGGGGGAGGTGGTGGAAGGCGAGGGGGAATGGGGGCGGGGGCTAGGGGATTGATGTATGGCGGTGGGCAAAGCACACTTGTCCATCCATTGTCCCCTCGATGTGTGGTGTGAGCTGGGTGAGGGTGGTTGAATGATACGGAATCCGTCTGTGACGGAGTTTCAGCTTGAAGTTCTTATGCTTATCTTCCTCTTTCACACGTGTGGTTCTCTTTTACTCTAGTCTATAAGCATGATTTCGACTATTTTAATACAGATTGCTCTCAATTTGTACTTTCCTTCATTACCCTTGGCTTTAGAAAATCCAACTGTTAGCATTGCGTTTCCTTCATCTCCATTCTGCATCCATCAAGAAATGTGCGTTAATCACATCTCTGACCTAAAAATTAAAAAAAAAAAACAGTTTTTGCTAATGAATGTTCTAACTTCCAGTCAACCATTCTTTTTTTTTTCCAAACTTCATGTGCCAAACCTGGTCCACTGCTCTGCTTCTCACACTCACTTCCCTCTCAAGAGCTAACCACAACCTTCTCCTCCAAGCCTCCCTCTTCACCTCTCTCAAAACCCCTCCTCACCTTTTCTCCCTCAAGCTCTCCTCACCACGCCTTCTCCCACCATTGCAACTCCCCCTCACTCACCCGTCTCAAGAGTTCCCCCTCCTCCTCATCACAAAGCCTGCCTTCCTGTTCTACTGCCCTCTCAACTCCATCTCATGCACTCACCTTCCTCAAATGTCTCAACTGCCATCTGCCCCCCTCTCTTTCCCCCCCCTCTTGCCCCGCTCCAGAGCCTTTTCTCCTCCTCATCCGCCCCCTCTCACCCCGAGGCTATTCTGGCAATCCCCATACTCTGTTGTCATACAACTCATCCTTACCCCCTCCCCTCCTCCCTTGCGCTTCCTCCCCACCTCCTCCTTGTCCTTCCCTCCCCTCCCCTCTCACCCCTGCCCCAAAATGCCTCCTCCCTCCTCTCTTTCATTAACAGTGTGGACCTCAAATATCCGGGGCCTTCGCTCAAAACCTCCCATCTTTCCATACAGGTTGCCAGTGACAAACTAGTACATAATTGCCGTATCAGAAACTTTTCCTCCCTCAAGACGTCTCTGACTTCCCAATAGTATTCTCCCTGGTTACTTCCCTCCTTCCGTTATGAACAGACTCTGGAGCCTCGTCCTGGTGGAGAGTTGCTGTCTTCCATTCAAAGACGTCTAATTAAATTCCGTGTCAACCTCCATTGCACTGGCGCCCTCCACTTCCCCACACCCCAGGGATACCTCTGGCTACAGCTTCCCCTCCAATCCCACCTTTATTGTTTAATTTATGTGTACTGTACCTATCTCACTGCAAACAGTGATAGATCCCATCTTCATCTCACATTCCGAAAAGCAGGGACCAACTTCTATCCTTTGCTCATCAAACTCTCTCTCCTATATGTGGGACTCACTTGTCATAATTGCCTGTTGTGCTAGGTTGTGGTACGCTTCTCTCTACCTTGTCATTGTGCACTTTCGCAAAAGCTTTCTGTTGACTTATTGGGACTGACTAATTGGTCAATTTCTCTGACCTAAGATCTCCATTCTTTTTGGATCTGATTTTGACAAATTTCCCTGAAAATATCTTGCTGCTCTTCCTCCGCTCTAATCGGGTCTTCTGACCACCGAACTTGTCAAAGTGGATATCTCTCTGGCTATAGTCAGAGAAACCACCTCAACCGCCATTAAGGGGCTGTCAATACCTTGAGTTTTAGCGCAAAGTCGTATTGGCACGTAGTCAAAATGTATGTAAATTACGCTGGCGTATTCTACTTGAGGACTATGATTTGTTTAAAAAAGATAGTTTTTGGCGTATTCATAATGGATGTGGGGACGTATGCAGTAACGTATTAGTAACGTAGCACAGACGTTTCGATAACTTATGAGTATAACTTATACCACGAATGGGGGGCTTAGCATGTTGTCGGCGTTCGAACTTAACGTATGCCCGATACGATAGTCCTAACTGTGATGCATAGCCTGCGGCAGCGTATCGCCGCTCACGTGGCGTAGCGCCTGATTAAAAGGCTGCCGCCTCGAACGATTTCAATATCATAACCGCTACTCTACTCATCTGAAGTGTCCAACATCACCGTCATGCCCTGTCAACACTCTTGGACGTTGTTAGCACACGTTATGCCGACGTTATGAATTTGCCGAATACGCTGGCCTAAGAGCGTCGAATACGTTATGGGTAAGTTTTTTGGTATAATACGTTAAGAAGCACGCTGGCATAACGTCGTAGTAAACGGCCGAGCACTTGTCGATCAATTTTAAGCTGCTCAAATAATTTTCGTAACGAATGCCAGTCGTATGAACTCCACACGTTCCGCATTACGCCTGGCCATAAGTTGTTCGGCTACGTATGCGATCGTTTGACAGACGTGACATCATTGTTACTTGTAAGTTACTCATCAAAGGTCGAAACTAACGTGCGAGTTAATGTTTTAGCGTACCCATGAACTTATTTCCTAAACCTATGAGTAACGGTGCTTTGAGACCTATGTGTAATCGTAAATCTCCAACGCATGATTACGTATGTTTAGTACGTATTTGATTGACGTCTTCCGGACGATCTCACTAAACTTTGACTGATCTGTCTAAACTTACAGCAGCCATTAATGGCGTATTGTAGCGTTTAAGTGGGAATTGTATGTAAATAGGCCCTTCAACAGGAGGAACCTCAATCGGATTTGGTTTCAAATCCATGGTGAGTACATGTCCATGGTCATGTAGTATTCTAGTAGTAGTAGTAGTAGGTTGAGCCGTGTCAATTAGTAGTTCGTGGGTCCATGTCATAGTAAGTGGTAGTGTGATGGGGAGGGTGTGGGTGATGATGGATCTCCTTGCGATCCGCCGTCCACGGCCACAGCCAGAAGGACTTCTTTGGCGCATTCTTAGGAAGTTTTCTTTCGGCTTTTTTTTTTTTAATGTTTTTCACCTGACTATTGATGTTTTGAGAGTTTTTGGCCGTATTTCATAACGAGTTTGGACAAATGCAATTAACGTATTGGGGTAACAAAGCACAGACGTTTCAATAACTTATTAGATATACATACCATAACGAATGCCTTATACGTGTTGTCGGCGTCACAACGTATGCCCAACGATAGTTCTAACTATGCACTATGTAATGCGAAGTAGTGGGCGGCAGGTATCGTCGATCGGATCTGAGCAAAAATGAAATAAACACGTCGGCGTAGGCTAGTTCATTAAGGCTTGCCGCTCAACGATTTAAATTCATAACCCACACTTAGAAATTCGGGAATGTGTCAACATCACCGTCATGCCGAAATGATAAAAACAAATAAAACAAAAAACATGGAGTCCTGGAACACTGACGGGTTTTCAAACTGTGAGCCCATTTTTATTATAACTCATTCCCCTAACCGCTGCCATATATGCCATTATACGGTAGCTGTAATTGAACATCGTTCAGTAATCTGTAAGGTCCGTCCCGGTAAGACGTCAAATTACGTCTACATAGTCAAATGTGCGTTGTGAGATTACGTTACCAATAGGTTCAATACACGTTACTCTACGTTAGAAATATGTTTCGGGTACGCTAAATCATTACCTTTCGACATGTTTTCGACTTATGAGTAATCTTACAAAGTATACTGGTGTCAACGATTCGCGTAACCGTTGTACATACTTATGGCCAGCGTATGCGGAACGATGAGTCATTACCGCCGGCATACGTCGAAAAATTTTGAGCATGTTTAATCACTGTTGGTCGAGCGAGCTTGGGCGTACTAACGACGTATGCCAGTCGTGCTAGCGTGCTCTTAACTATACAAAAACTTACTCCATAACGTATTCGATCGTGTGCCAAGCGTTTTTAGACAAATTTTTCAATGCGTCGGCATAACGCTGGCTAAATCGTCATAGTGTGTGACAGCCCCTTAAAGTCTGGCATTTCAACTCAAGACGACTGGCAGGGTCGCTCAAGCTAGCCATCAAACTTATAGACTGGTTCGCGATGCGCTACTTTTCTCCAAACATAATACTCATTCTGGAATGTCGTTTCAAGAGAAACGTTGCTCTCCCTCGATGCACAAGATTTCCCCTCTCTTTGTCTCAAGTTGTCTAATCCCTTTCCTCCTGCCGCAGGTTCACTGAAGCTTTGTGGCGAGCAGTTTTCTTCCTGAAACAAACTTGCCTTGCTTCCATGGAATTAGCAACCCAATTGAGGGTAATCTCAGTTCCTTCCATAAATCTCGGAACAATCTATCCCAGGAGAGCCAGGAATACAACATCTTTTTGCTTTCGCTCAAGTCAGAACTGGTCATATCTCTCTCCCTCCTCTAGAATTCCTGGTGGCATCATAATCCATACTGTTTCTCGGTATGTTCCTCTCCTTCCATCCCATCTCCTCAACCTCAAAATGGCCGCGCTGCTGATTACCCGCACTGTAGAAATATGCTGAATGCATAAACTCTTGTGTTTTGCATCGAAAATTCCTTCTGTCCAATAACCCATTGCGCTGTTCTCTAGCCCACATAACCTCAGTCAAACACCCCAACTGTCCCTGGACTCTGTGTCCTTTCTCTCTGACAAGGTGGAAATTGCTTGTCAAATCTTCGACTCAGATTCTGCATATCCGGTCCAGACGGCACAAGGCCGATCGTGTCCCTATAACCTGCTCCTCTGCTTTGCTTCACTCCTCTCTATTTGCTTCAAAGGTTCTCCTGGCATCTGCGATTGAAATTCAGGCAAAACCATTACTGCCTCTGCATAAAAGGTGATCAAACAGATCCCTGCATACGACAGAACCAATCAGCCTTGTTCCGCAATCAGCAAGGTTATGGAATCCATCATCGCTTCTAACATTAACATCCTTTCTTTTGCTTTTCTCGCATGGCTGTTTTCAGTCATGCATTTGGGTCGACCAGGTTCACTCTCATGCTGGATATGCTGCTTTCTGCTCTCCAACAATTGAGTGGAAGGTCCTCAATGCGGACGTGGAAATCAAGCCATATCGCTTGACCATATCGTTGTGCTTTTTACAGTCCTGGCACCCTGTCCCTGCTCACCAACCTCTCTTCGATGGTATTCCAGGCCATCTCCACTCATGTCTTGCGCAACCTTCTCTGCTCCTGTCCGCAGTCACGTGTGGCCCGATAATGGAGTTCTTTCATCCGCTCCTTCCCACCAGGCCTGGAGTTCCTCAAGGTAGCGTTCTGGGCCCTGTTCTTTTTTTGGTTTTCAATCAATGATCTCCCAACCTGGAAATCCTCTTTAATCTTTTTTGCTGATGACTCCACCGCACTGCCATTCATCTCTCATCCCCAGACCGGCATTGCAGCAGCTTCTTCGCTCCACTGAGATCTGGGTAAAATCACAAAACTGGTCCAACTGTGGAACATGTTCTTCAATGCGGACAAATGTCACACTCTCACTTATGTTACCGAAAGGAACCGTTTAGAAACTGCCCCCCCCCCCCCCCATCCTACTTTCTCAACAACGCCTCTTGGGAAGAAGTCCCTTTCTTCACTTCTGGGTCTCACAATCTGCTATGATCATTCTGGGGAAGCCACATTTAAACTGGCCTCCAAATGCCAGTAGCCCAACTGGGTAATCGCTCCGTCGTGGCTAAAGTCCCTTTCTCGGCCTACCTGAGCTCCTTGAGCCACTTGCAAAGCTTTCGTCACAGCCTGATGTAGGACTGCTTCTCCTCTCTGGCTTGGTGCTCCCCGCCTCCCACCTTTTCGGCTTCACGCTGTGGAAACCAAAGGCTTTTCGGATCTATGGCATCTCCCGCGATGAGGCTGAGTCTGTGTGGGCGCTCTTTCGACTTCTCACCTGCAGGCAGGTTGCGGTGATCTTTCTGTTTTCTACCGTCTCCCTCTCAGTCTCGCCCCCCTGCCTCTCTCTCTCTCTCTCTCGTCTACTCTCTCTCTCTCTCTCTTCAGTCTCTCTCTTCTCTCTCTCTCTCCTCTGCGATTTGGTCCCCACCACAAATTTCCACAGGGTGCTCAAGGTTCGCGCAACAACCCCTTTTCTGGTAAAACTAACCAAAATCACGATCGCTGCTTTCACCTTTTCACTCTTTCATTTCCGTCTTTTTTCCCCACCCTTTGGATAAACTCCTCTCACTCCATTCAATTGCATTCTCCTCCAGGCCTTCAAAACAACCTGTTTCACTCACCACTCTCTTTTAAATTCATCCCTCATCCAAAATCCTCGATCTTTTCTTCCTCCCGCAAAATTCCACCCACCTCAACTTCTTCAAATTCCCCTGGGTTTCCTTCCCTGAACGTCCCGTAAATGTCCATTCACTTGTTATTCCCCAGTTTTCCTGCCCGATCCTCTCCCTTCCATATTCAGATATAATGTCCTTCTGTCCCCACAGTTTTTGCGCTTTCCCACTCCCTGCTCCCTCTTGTCTCATGCCCGCCCTTGCTGTGCTGTGTGGTTTTAGTTCTCTGTATGAGCCTCGACAAGGTAGATACAAAAAAAGAAGCATTTGTTATTTCTTATTCGAAAATAGTGGGTTATAGGTTTCCACTAATTACTTGTATCATAAATATCTTCATCTTCCTTCATATCCTTATAAACATCATAGATCTGTAGTTAATTCTCTGGTTGAAGCTATCTGTATCCATACCGTAGTCAAATTACATAATTTCTCACGCAATATTTTTTTTTCTGTTTGATTATTATAAAAAGTAATCATACATTAAATACGTTTTGTTAAAGATCCGAAAAACAGATGATCCCTGCCAAAAAATCGGGTTTATCAGTGTCTATTGCTTCAGCCTGGTGTTGCTTTGTGGTTCGGGTGGCGCTTGGGATCTCTTGGGTCCTGAGTTCAAGCCCCGTTGGCCGCGTGAATTAAAATACATCTAGGAGGTTTTGACTCGGCCTGTACATCCTTGTGAGGTCGGCAAAAATGAGTATCCAGTGTATTTGGTAAGGGGGACTGCATAGCTGGCATAGGCCGCGTCCCCAACCAATGATGGCAACCTAAGCACCACAGGCCTGCACTCGATATGAGAGATTCCTCTGTATGCTCTCTTTATTCAAACTAGTGTGTGGCCCGTAACGTCGTGGGCGGTTTAACGTGCAAAAAAAAAAAAAATATATTCTAAAACCGACGTGCTAGAAACAACAACCACACAGGTCCGTTCCTTCGCTTCTCGCTGTGCCCCGTTACGTGCAAAAAAAATAAATAGAAAAAATAAACTTTCAAATAACCACATCAGGCGTTCTTCGCCTCGTAAAGGACGACTGTGATTGGGGCATGTGTTATCTATAATATTGCTCATTAAGAAAGTCGATGAAATTATTAGAATTACAGTAAGTCATCACTAATCCGAAGTAGTGCTTGCCCGGTACGGAAGTTCACAAATGCATCCCACGATTATCGCTTGCATTGAAGTAACCAACTAAGCTGTGATACTTACACACACAGAGTTAATTAAATCAGTTTACCTCCTGTCTTTTTCTAAGCCATGAATTCGCTGCCAATTGACCATTGCCACTCTAACGCACGGTAACAAGGCGCCCTTTCCCCATCGGGCCACGCCACGCAGCAATCGTGTCCTGTCATTGTTTGGTAAATAAAATGGCCATATACTTGGGATCAGCTGATAAACTGGATGAAGAAAACGATATCAATCCTTGAAAAGGGCACATACTCAGGTCCCAGCGTCTAAATTGTGTACGTCATATCAAACGAAGAAGAAGAAGAATTGTGAACGTTCAAGTTGTGACATCATAGCCCGTGTTTACTGTCATTAGTTTGGTAATAAATGGCCATATCACTTGAGAAACCACTCTGTCCGAGTTAATATCAAACCTTGAAAAGGCACGTCACATGACCCCTCAAGAAATATACCTGCCAAGTTTCAATTAGATCGGACCAGTGGTTGTCGAGAAACAGCGTCACACGCAACACGCACACAGCACAGACACACAACCTGGATATTAATAGATGTGAAACAGCACAAAAATTAACTGTAAATATTCTACTCTTTAAACTTGGTTTAATTTATCGACTTCTCCGCCTGCTCCCAAGTTGTCCGCAAGTCTTACTATTTTATACTAGTTCTTTTATATTTAACCTCCGCCATCGAAGATCGGAGGTTTATCTGTTTTTCACACCCTTTCTGTTTGTTGTTTGTTTGTGGTGAACAGTGATTTGCGTGAAAATACTCCTTGACGGATTTCGACGAAAACTTGGTGGGGGGATTAGGTTATGTGGTCCAAGGACCATGCCATTAGATTTTGGAACTATAGGTTCCAAAATCCAATATGGCCGGCTATGGCGGCCATTTTGCAAAATATTTGAAATTTTTTTTTGGCATTTATACAGTGTTTTTAAAGTTGATTCCAACCCCCCCCCCAAAAATAAACATGTTGGAGGAGAAAAGAACTATATATACTGTCAGCAACTGTTTTGACGTCATATTTAAATGAAATAGACTATAAGGTTTCACTTGAGTGATCCCAGAGTATCGGCGGTCCGGAGGTTTTTTGCACTCTACCTGATGCTACCCCCTCTATTTCCATTGTTTTACAAAATTGCAGAATTATTCATCAACTTGGTAAAAGTCCTTCTCAAAATAATTGTTAGAGCCTTTGTTCTCATAGTTTCGTATTTATATCAATATATTGATCCTAACCAATAACGTTTGACTAAACTTTAGTGCCCTATGTACCTTTTTTTTTACTTGTAGTCCTGCTTCTATAAAGTTGCTTTCGATTTAATTTGATGTAAAACATACTTCTCTTTTAATCAATATGTTGTGTAGTGAATTTAGCTGTCGGAAATATTATTTATAACTCATTTGAACGAAACTAAAAGAATGTTGTTGATAAAATCACCTGAATATCTCTTTGATTGGTGGATTCTGCTTTTTTCAGCTCCCAATGAGTGAGACAACATTGATTGATAAAGAGAAGTATGTTTTACATCAAATAAATCGAAAGCAATTTATAGAAGCAGGACTACAAGTAAAAAAAGGTACATAGGGCACTAAAGTTTAGTCAAAGTTATTGGTTAGGTCAATATATTGATTATAATACAAATATGAGAACAAAGGCTAAACAATTATTTTGAGAAGGACTTTTACAAGTTGATGAATAATTCTGCATTTGGTAAAACAATGGAAACTAGAGGGGGAGCACT
>JAXMNL010000032.1:323220-337953 GCA_035128595.1 Eptatretus atami | reverse complement strand
TTTACCCTGATTTCTGTGAAACCCATGGAGAAAAGAGGGAGCATTCCCACCAATTGGTTTTACCTGATTTCCGTGAACCCTGGAGAAAAGAGGGTGGACCACAACCCCAATTGAGACGTGACCCTTTGAGCCGTGCGCCAACGGCGCGCGGGGTCATGTAATGGTAATAGGGATTCGTTACCCTTCACTCCCTTCCAATAGCCAAGAAGCAGGCCAAATATTGCGGATGTAAGAAATTGATTGAAAAATTGTTACGAAATGATTGCAAATTGAGAGATGATATAAGGCATAAGAGTGGCACGACAGTGGATTTCCGGTGATTATTGGAAAAAAAGCGGTGGAGACATTACAGGCAGAAGCGTTAGACACACCTGAAACAAGTGATGACAAAGAGTGGTCTGTTGAGGGAAGACTGAATGCCTGGTTGGAGCGGCAGAGGTTCCATGGGCTGGTGAAGAGATTTGATGTCTTTTTAAATTGTTGAAAATAAAACGATTAGGGCTAGTATGTAGGAGGCCAACGGACGGAGAACAAATTGATTGGGGTTGCAGAAAAAAGATGTACCAGTTAAATTTGATGACAAGTGGCATCCGAGACTGGTGTGTTTTGTTTTCACATAAACGTGAAAGGTGTTGGATGGGGTTGTGGACTGGCGTGTGTGGCCACTGTGGAATGAATGACTAAAGATGTTTGGGTAAATGGCGTGATTGTGCAAATGAGTGTAGAGTGAGTGCGAACAACATACCCTGTCGTAGGATCTCGTAACCAAGTTAGTGTAGGTTAGGCGGGAGCTTAGAGGATTTTGACATGGATTCTGGCTGCTGTTGTTCCATGTGCCAGGCGGACTGCTTCGGGTAGGTGCAGCGCCCAAGGTGCCACCACCAATGGGATTACTGGCTGGTAGTGTGACATAGGTATTGGAAGGTTGCGTGAGTCGGGAAATAGGCAGCAGAGCTTTGGGGGTTCCTGGCAAAGGTGAAGGCTGTCAGAGGTCGCCCAGGAGAGCACAGTAGGTTCAGTGCCAGGAGAGCACAGTATAGGTGCTATGAGAGCACAGTATGGGCTAGAGAGAGCCACCCTTAGTTACGGAAAGACGCCAGAAGCACGCTCAGTTGTGAACCCCGAGGGTCGCTGGGTGTCCTCCACTCGCCGAATTTGGAACAGGCAAAGAGGCCTAGAGTAGTCACACTCCCACAGCCAGCGAGTGAGTATGCCTAGCCACCACCAAATGGAAAAAACAAAGAAGGGGCCCTGCCCAGGCTTTCAATAGAATGGAACAGTGTTGCCAGGTCGCGAAAAAATGGAGTCATATGATCATTCTTGCCATAGCAGGTTGTTTCCATTGTTTAGAGCTAAAAAGTAAATGGTTAGTTCAATGGACTCTGCTCCGCACCATTCATGCGTGACACCTGTACGAGTAATGTTGATGCGAAAAATTTGTAATAAGGGCCAGCGCATGGGTCAACCCTCTCCAGGTGCCGGAGAAGGCCACCAGTATGTCATGAGCACACACCCACGAAGAAACGTGGAGTAGAAACACACCATCCTGTCTGTAAAGAAAAATAAAAAAGAGAAGAAGAAAAAAAAAAGGAAACTTAACCAGAACAAGTCCCTGCCCAAAACAGGGTCAGGCAAGCGAAAGCGTTAAGGGTACAACTCCATCTCACCTGGCTGAGTCATCGCACCCACTGCTCCTCAAGAAACACCTCCAAACTGCATTTGCTTACCATCATATCACCGTTGCACCTGCCTGTGTCACGCTGTCCAATGCAGGGCTTGTTGCCTGCTGCTTGCTTGTGAAGTACGGCCATATGGGCAAAGCATTTTTGTGCGGCCATTGGGGCTCAAAGTGCTTTTGTGGCCGTTGCGGCCGAAGATTCTTGCCATTTTTGGGCCGTTGCGCCGAAGATTCTTTGCCATTTGTGGGCCGTTGCGAACCGAAGATTCTTGCCATTTTGTGGGCCGTGCGCCGAAGATCATGCCATTTGTGGGCTTCAGTGCACAAAGAAACTCTTTGTGAGATTAGGCCCTGGCCGATGCTGAATTACCCTAGTAGAGGCAATAAGGCCACGAAGGAGGATAAACCCTCAGCGTGAATGACAATACTGCCGGACCAGGGGGCATGAAGGAGCGAAACACGCTGAAAGAACTTTGAACCTTTGAATGTTCTGCCTCCTACGCAAATATTGTTTAAAAGCTAAAATGAATGCCCTCCCGGTTCAAATCCATAATTAGAATGTTAAGTACTGGCTAGCAGGGAATTTGTTTGTTTAGATGTGGTGACCCCGACACATAGCGATAGGGAACATGCAATCTTACTGTTGACACTTTGTTTTGGAGGTTGAGTGCTTCCCCAATGTTGGGGTTAGAGTAAATGGGAGATCTGTGCTGTATGTTAGACAGGGCCATTGCCGTGGGCCTGCCCCATGATGGAAGGGCTCGCGAGAGCCTCAGGAGAAAGGTGGGGTAGTGTGCGGAAAATGGCCCTTAGGTATTACTAAATATAGGATTAGCCCAGTATCCCCCATTAAATCACTTCACTGAAAGTGAAGGCCTCTCTTTGGCCCGCTTACTTGAGCGGTTGTACCAGCGACTGATCCACCCAGCTGTAGTTGGAGTCAGGGTTTACAATCCCTGCTTGCGACCTCAATCAACTGATGGTCCCCTTGTTGGTGGAAACACAGGCTGCGTGAACGCGTTGAAAGGGGCGTAAAGTCCAGGGATCTGTGGCATCCATGCTGAACTTCTCAAGGCGTGTGGAAATGCTGCACTGTGTTGTGAATGCATTTGTGTGCTTGTGAACACAGATCCATCACCAACTGATTGGAAAGAGGGCTTGTTGCCTCTCTGAAAGGGAAGGGTGATCGCCAAGACTGCAACTAACTGAGAGGTGACGCTGCTCTCAGTGTCGGAACGTCTTATGCTCGGAAATTTTGAAGGTTCACCACATTGCTGAGCACCAGCGTCCAGAGCAGTCAGGCTTGGAAACCAAAGAGGTTAACGATTGACCGTATCCTTGCTCTTCGGTGCCTCACCGAACGCAGAGAGAGTTTTGGCAGGGGCTGCTTGCAGCCTATGTTGATCTCTGTAAAGTGTTGATTCAGTGAATCGGGATGCCCTCTGGAAGATTCTTGGTCTTCTGGGGTACCACCAAAACTGATCATCTGATGTCTGAACTCTAATCTGTACTGAGAGTGCTGGTTATAGTGTGATACCATCTCTTGACTATTTATTATTATGAGGTCTTCAGGGGTGTGTACTGGCCCCCACACTTTTCAGCACTTGTATGGACTGGATTTTAGGAGGATGTGGAGAGATCAAGCTGCGTGCATCATTTGGGAATGTCAAGATCTCTGACCTTGATTTCGCAGATGATGCAGTCATATTTGCGAGAGACTGTGATTCCTTTTGGGGCCTCGGGTGCTGAATGAGGAGTCGAGCAACTGGGATTACGGGTTTCTCTGGTTCAAAACTAAGATCCAGGCTTTCGGTGACATCTTGGATGGTGCTGTCCTGTCTGTGTCTGTTTGTGGTGCAAGGATGTTGATCAGTGGAGAGTTCACTTACCTGGCAGTGTATTCATATCTCTGCTGGTTGTCAGCCAGAGGTCAACAGAGTCTGGGTCGGGCCTGGGAGTCATGGATTACGGATCATTGGGTGTGGCGCTGCCGGTTCCTGTGCTGGAGGAGGAAAGTCCGAGTCGTCAGTCCTTGGTGCTTCCAGTCTTGCTCTATGGATGTGAACTTGGACTCCTGACCAGGATCTGAGAGAGACTAATTCCTGGGTACCAGGTCTCTTCGGAGAATCTTGGCTATCGCTGGTCGGACTTTGTGTCCAACAGCGGTTGCTGAGAAGACTCAATGAGATTGTTACCTGCATAGTCCGTGAGCGTCAGTTCGGCTGTGTGGACAAGTGGCTCGTTTCTTGACGGATCCTGCTACCAGATTCTCTCGCGAAGGAGTCTCTGAGTGGAGGAGGCCAATGGGCCGACCACGCTGCTCGGTGGTTGCAGCAAGTGATTGGAATATCTCAAGGAGATGGGATGGGTGCGTATCTGCCTGGGATGGTGAGCAAGAGGCCCTTGGAGTACTGGCAGAAAGTGGACAGCAGCGCCGTCGGCTCGGCGCATGTCCCCATTCCTGACCTGACCCATTTAAATGCATGTTTAGCCAGGTGTTTGGTAATTTGATGTTACATGGTGTGTCGGGAGTGTCACAGGCTGTTATTTGTTTGATGCAGTGGTGGTGGACTAGCAGAGAATTCTTCTTCCTTCCTCTCTCTCCCGACAATAGATCCCGCCCAGCGCTGAGAGGGGTGACGTGCGCCAGAAAAGAGAGTGAAACAAGAGGCACGATGAACGCTGAAAAGCAGGCAAGTGAAATGAGAGCGCCATGAGCGCCGAAAAGAGGAAGTGAAAACGGAGAAGTAAAAACTGCAGGCTTTGATGCGTGCTCGGGCTTCCGAGGACGAGCGTGCGCCGAGGAAGGCAATGGAGAGAAACGACGAGTGTGGAGGCAAGATCTGCTGATGAGCAGTCGGTTTGTGAGGCAGGCTCGGGACCTTCAGGCCGAGCAGAAAAAGAAAGCCAGTGTGATTCTGCCGGCGAGAGAACTGAACCCTGAGCGCGCCGGTCTGCCTTCTTGGGGCCCTGGAGAAGCGAGCCAGGGCCGAAGAAAGGACTGCATGAGTCTGTCTGCTCGGCTGGATGCAGAGCGACTGGTGGGATAGTCGTGATCTTGCTGTACTAGGGACGCGCTGTGTCTGTCTGCGATCCTGCTCTGAAGGAGGCCTGGAACAGTGAACAGGCCAGGCCTGGATTGTATGCTGGACCTTGTGTATGAAAACCAGCTGAAAACCCACCATCGATCTATGACGGTCTTGTGCCGTCGCACCTTACGTGGGTCAGAACGCGCGGATAGCCGCCGTGCCGTGGCGGATGCGACAATGGCAGACGAGCGCCATTTTTTGCCCACGCGCATTGCTCGAGCTTGGGCTCGAAAATCCGTTGGACATCCGCTTGTCACCGAGCCACATCTGCTTTTGACACTTCCTCTCGTCATTAAAACATCACCAAGTTACTTCTGTGCTGTCTGCATCGCCATGTCGTTGCTTTGCATGTCGTTTAAGGCCTATCGTGTTAGGGACCCCGGTTCGAAACCGCGTATCTCCTCGTTAAGAACGCGGTTATAGATAATTTAAAAACAATTGTCGTGAATGTTTTTCTTGTGTTCGTGTTCCCCGAATGTCCCCAATAAATCTGCTGATTGTACTGACAGTTGCCGCTTTTGAATTGGTTTTGATGCCGCTGTCGAGGAACGATCCGCTCGATTTTGGATATAAACGGCAAAATGGTAGAACTGCGTAGACTCCGCACAAGGTCTCTGACAAACACAGTCTGCTAACCGGGGTAACTTCCCCCAGCTGGCAAGGTACAGCGTGTATTTTCGGTATCGTGCGTCGAGACGCGTAACCCGAAGAATTGTGTCCGACCAGCCGGCGTTATACCCCGAGAACAGCAGGTGGCGAGGTGGCACCAAATCTTGTAACATTTAGCGCATATCAAGGTTGGGTGTCGAAAACCCAAAGCTGAGGTATGGACGGCGATTGAAGCGCTCGTCCGAGATCCTCCACCCCTGGATCCGCAACAATATTTCATTCTGCTCGGAACACAAAGCCAGAGTTGAGAAAGATCACTTCACATGTCCTTTTCTCAAGACTGCGTGGGGTAAGGTGTTCAATTAAATCTCAGTTTACATACATTTTTAGCTCACCTGACTTAGATCAGGTGAGCTTTGCCGATGAGCAGTGTCCGGTAGGTGAGTCTGACAATAAGCTCAGTCAGTTGCAGTAAACACTTCAGTCATGATTGCTTGAACCAAACATACGATTTTGATGAAAACCTTGGCCACAAGCCTTCAATCTGATGCCTAATGAGTTGTCGCCACATCAACAATCTGCACTCATTAAGGGGAACCTACGGCAGTTGGAGGGGTGGCGGAGTTTAACCCCAAAATATATTTGCTTTCTTCTCTGAAACTACACACAATGTTCGATTCGAACAACTTAGACCACAACTTTCACTCACCCTGATGTACCAAAAGTTTATCGACCACATCAAAATCCGGTGCTCTATCAATTAAAGGGTGGGTCGTATACGTCGGCGGGGAGAGCTTGACCCCCCCCCTCCCCCAAAAGCAACAATTTATAGGCTCTCTTCCCAAACTACACACACAACGGATTTATGAAACTTGACCAACAACCTTTCCATCACCCCGGATGGTGCTACCAAAGTGTATGACCGCAGATCAAAATCTGTGCTTCATTAAGGATGGGTGTAAGACGAGTCGACAGATTTCGTACCCTAAACACAAAAAAAACATTTACGGGCTCAAAGGTGGTGTTGCGGGGGGGTTTGGACACTGTGCCATCATTGCTCCTGATTCTCAGTGAGGTTCAGTTTGTTGGGCCCTATTTTTTTTTTTGTCTATATGCTGCTCGTCGTTGTTGAACTGCAACAAAAACTTGAAGGGGAGAAAGCGGAGAACGAAACTAGTACTGAAATATGCGAGGAGAGGTATTAACGTACTTGAGAGAAAGCCAGATCTGTAAAGCATTCGACCCTCCCGCCTCATCAACATTTTGCACTCGCCCGCCTTGACTTCCCTCTCCTGCCCGACTCACTCTTTCGGCTGCCTCTTTCTACTCTGAACCTTTTCCCTTTATTTGCAAGGTTATTTCGAACTTCTAGAACCCAAAGACCCTTCCTTGGACCCTGAGAACCTGGCGGACTGTGCGAGAGTACAAGTTCTACGAAACAAATTGCATGAGACAAAGACAAGCTCCTGGGAATTGAAACAGGGCGGAGATAAGAGTCTTTTTTGCACTGTTAGGTTCCAAGTGAGTTCAGAAGAATTAATTAAATTATTCGTCCACTTTATTTAAAATATGTTATTTTTCCATATTACAGCGAGAGCTGGCAGAGAACGAAAACAACAGAGAAGTTGGGGAAGATAACTTTATTGGTACTGCATGCGTAACAACATGTAAGTATTAATTTTATCTTTCCCACGATTTATCCCAGTGCGTTTGTTGTTTTTTTGAGTTTGTGCATAATCCAGCAGGTGACGCATGGATGTGGAATTTCTCTGAAAGTGAAAATTGGCTTTTCAGAAATTACATTCACGTAAAAACATAACTTCCTCGTTTTTATTTTATTTTATAGATTTATTAGATTTACCTGCATATAAATTTTAAAAATGTTTTAAAAACTAATTTCTCTCACAGGGCGCTTGTCTGTCATTCATTGTATGGATGTACATTGGCACACTCATTGGGCAGTAAAATTTTTAACAAAAAAAACATGGTCAGATTTTTTCAAGAAAGCAGAATATCTGTAACTTAATTAGAGATGTGTTTGTACGTACGCCTGACGCACACGACAAAACACACAGAGAGGTAGTCACAAGCTAGAAGCCTATTGCTTTTGAGATCAATGGTCAAGGTCAATAATCTAGCCCCCTATGAACTCAAAACCTGCCCTCTGGATAAACGTATGGCAAGCGTAGTGGGTAGCGCGCTGTTCAGGAATATCGTCATTCAAATCTTTCGAATGGAAATCCACTTCCACAGACGCTTTCCGCGTGCTAATGGAGTTTAATGCCATTCCTTGTAATTCCCTGGGGTCAAGATTCCCAACCCAGAGCTCGCCAAAGGCCTCCCACTTCACATACCAGCTATATTGTCCCTTCCGCTTGAACTGAAATGTTTGCCGAACCTGATCAGTCGAAGCGGTCCGAACTTTTTGCTGGTTAATGGATGAGACATGCTCCTGAGTCAGCGTACAATCAGAATTCCGCGCATCAATTGGAGGATGGATTAGTCAGGAATGACAAGCGGCAATTAATGGGTGCGATTGGCTCTGTACCCCTTCAGAGTACGATGTGCAAAACCTTCCACGCCAATCGACCCCTTGAAATCTTACCGCTTAAAGCCTCCTTTGCAAGCGTTCTGGGATTATAAGAATCACAGCCCTTCAAACAGCCAGTACATGATCCATAGCCTAACACTCTTTCTCCAAAGGACATGCCTGGTTCCTTTAACAGAAACAAGGCAAAATTGACCCCCAATCGGTATTCAGTTCCTCAGCTTTTATTGGCTTTTATCCATTCCACACAACATGACAATATTCACTGTTGAGTGTCGACATCGACGATTGCTACCTATTTGGATGTCTTGCCGAAATCAGGTTACATACTTCCTGGTCCAGGCACTCGTCAGCACGTCATTTCCTACAGTGGGTACTACATATGCTTCAGACAGAACACCCATCCCATCTACCTGGCACTAGTAGGCAAGTTCATTGGATATTCTCAGTAGAGGTACCGAGACTTCTGCGATTTCTCTGGATTCTGAAGCCCGTTTCAACCCTATTGCTCTGCACTGTACATTGGTGAGATTAACCGCTAGTTCTGCAGTATCGTTTCCGATGTCGATGTCAAGCTCACCAGCATGAGATGTTTTCAATTCGGACAACACAGCCATATTCACACGCTGTTGTCTCGAAGTTTGGGAAGATTCAAGCAAACTCACTCTTTATTATGCGACCACCAGGCAATTTTGGTTTATCCTACCGGACGATCTTCGAGCCATCATGACGTGCTTATAGCCTTTGGGCAAATACCTTATCTGTCGTTACCAAATTGACGCAATACAGATATCCCCCTGACCCTGTCAGCCTCTGTACCCGTGGAACCAGTCAAAAAAACTCAAACCCTTTGCAGTCAGGATCTCGTTACTATGAAGATGCATGCACGCACACAGGACCCCGCACTAGCCCCTATTGGACGTGATCTTGCGTAATTTATGCTCCAGCACAGGGACATGCATTTCTGTCAAAGTGCGACACCACACCCCATAAGGACGACAAGCCTATATATACCTGTGGAGCCCCGATACTGAAGGTCATAACCTGCTCTTAGACAGCCAGTGACAGAGTCCTAAGTGTAATTCTGTCATTACGTTATATTGATGTGAATTTCATATTCGTGTTATGTTATCCACGATGTCCCTATCGTTTTCATAGTTTCTGTGTCGAGCTATGTATATTGGTGACTAGTCTAATGTGATGTCCATGCATGGTCATGCAGTATTATATCATACTTTGACAAATGGTTTCAACATTTTGATACGTTCAGAACAACAATTGACACTTAAATTTCGATGCACCAAGCTGGGTGGCTTCCTATGTTCACATGATCAGTAATTATCTTTACTAAATCAATTGTCTGTCGTGGTGTTCTATCATAAAAACCAAGGAGGAGAGGGAGGTACTGGTCTGATTTAACCAAGTTGAATGTAAAATGTACAAGTTCTGGAGACGGCATTGGTTCACGAGCGGTATTTGACGAGTTAGATTCTTTCAGAACTCAAGGATGAGACAATCGGTGATAATTTGTGACCAAGTTTTAATAAAAATTGGAATACAACATGACCTGTGGGTGTACGAGTGACACAGGTTATTAGCTGCAAATTCGAAAACCCTCTGCGTTTTCGGTTCACAACTTTCAAAATTGCACCTTTGCATAACCTTAAAGCGTCACAAAAACAATGTTAGGGTGACAGTTATAAATACCGGAAAACAGGATACGGTTTGGCTATAGCTCTATGGAGTTAGTTCGTCGAAGAAGGTCGAAAACCCGGGTCGATTCCCACAACTTTAAAATTTGACCTTTGTGAACTTCTAAAGGCAAAGGTCAAGGCGATTATGACCTTTGGTGCAAAACTTCCTCTGAAACATATCCAGGAAACAATAACGTCATATAGGCTATATGCATTTCGCATCTCCTCGGATTATCCTACTTTGATGAAATCAGCGAGTAAAACAAACTTGAAGGGGCGCCACGCGGCAAGGTGTTCGAATAGAGCCAAAATGGTTTCAAGACTTTACTGTGGGAATGACCTCAAAGATTATGCAAAAAAATATTGTCATCCTAGACTCTCAAAGTTTGGGCGGTCGTATGATTATGTCAAAATTCGAAATTTCTAAGTTCGTGACCCTTTGTGACCTTGACCTTCTGTGACCTTGACCTTGGGCAAATGAAAAATTGAGCTCCGTGGGGCTATGCAGGTGCCATTGGGGCTAACACAAATACCGAAACCCCTGCACAGATTCGACAAACCCCTCGGAGAAGATGGATTTTTTATGTCAAAATCGCAATTTTCTAAGTTCGTGACCCTTGTGACCTTGACCTCTGAGACGTAAAATAAAAATCGAGCTTCCGTGGGCTATGCAGTGCCGATTGGCCTAACCGAATACTGAAACCCCTTGCCAGATTCGAACAAACCCCCTAGGAGAAGATGCAAATTGAAATCGGCTACCCGAAAAACACAATTCGCGAGTTTCTAAGTTCGTGACCTTGTGGCCTGACCTTGGGACGAAAATGAAAAATCAGCTCTGTGGGGTTATGCAGTGCCATTGGGCTAACCAAATACCGAAACCCCTGCCAGATGTCGACAAAACCCCTCGGAGAAGAAATTTTTTTACGTCAAAAATTTCGCAATTTCTAAGTTCTTGACCTTGGACCTTGACCTTGGGACGAAAATGAAAAATCGAGTTCTAGTGCGGCTATGCAGGGGCCATTGGGATAACCAAAATACCGAAAACCCTGCCAGATTCGACAAACCCCTCGGAAGAAGATGCAAATTGAAATCGTGCTACCCCCTAAAAACACGGTTTTTGGGCTGGCTCCGCCCATTAATGCGCGCCACCATGCCCTTTTCAGGAAAACACAACTGAGATCATGCATATAAACCTCCCACCAAATTTTTTTCAGGATCGGTTCAAAACCCACGGAGCTATGCTCCCGGACAGACAGACAGACAGACAGACAGACAGCAATAACGAATATAGTGGTCACTTATATTTTTCGGTGGAACCTAATAATATAACTAGCCGAAACCCCGTCACAGGACGGATTCCGTTCATTCCAATCACCCACACTCGAGGGACATGGACTGGACAGGGCGCTGCTTGCCCCTGCCTACTTCATCCCCCGCCCCTGCCATTTCCCCCCGCCTTCCAATTTGCTTACCCCCACCCAAAAATTTATTGCGCCCGCCCGCCTCTTCACTCCCCGCCCCCCGTCTTCTTTGATTCCCCGCCCCACTTGCCCCCGCGGCCCCGGCCCCCCCCTGTCCAACCCTCACACTCAACCCTGCCTAATTCATCCCAGCCCCCCGCCCACTCATCCCCCTGCCCATTCCCCCCCCATCCCCCGCCCATTCCCCCCCCCCCGTTCTCGCGCTTTTCAATTTGCTTACCCCCGCCAAAAAATTTGCTTACCTTGCCCCCCGCCTCTTCACTCCCCTGCTCCCGTCTCTTCATCCCCTGCCCCGCCTCTTCACTCCTCGCCCCGTCTCAACGAAAAGTTTATTTCTGCTTCAGAGTGAAAGGTGACTATTGCCACTTGTGCGATGCACTCTTACAGGTACGAAGGTTTCTTTCAGTCCAGGTCACCAGTACCGAGAAAAAACGTGACTCGACCGCTAGCGAGGAGCACAAAAATTGCGCTCTTCAGTATTAATATATAGATAGCCAAACCCGCGCTCTGCGCGAAGTTTCTAGAGTGAGGGTTCGTTCGGACGTCAATATATCCAGTGTTCACAATGTGATTTATCGAATTATTTATATACAATATTTCTTGTTACATTTTGTTGTCAAATTCACATTCTGAGGTAGTCAGCATGTGCAGAAGAGGGTTTTTTACATGCAGACGCTGTTTTTGAGGAATGGCATTACGGCCTTCTCAGCGGTGACGGCTCTGCGACAACAGACGGTTAATGACGGTCAGCCGAATGACCGATGATGTCCATGACGTCCTTGCGCCTCTCAGCGCGTGACGTCACACGTCGCCATGCAAACGAAGTGTAAAACGAAAAGTGTTTATTCTGCTTCAGAGTGATGAAGGTTGCTATTGCCACTGATGTCGCGATGCACTCTTACAGGTACGAAGTTTCTTTCAGTCCAGCGTCATCAGTACCGAGAATAACGTGACCGCGACCGCTAGGAGGAGCACAAAATTGGTCCTTCAGTATTAATATTTAGATATTGAAAAGAGTGATAAAAAGTTAAAGGGGCGTAATGAAACAATGCAATCAAAGAAACAAGAAGAAAAAGACATCGTGCAGAGCACGATACTTGCAAAATCCACCCCCTTCTCCAAAGGTTGCCATGGATACATCAAATTGTCCATTTCATTAAAATTAAAATTGACAATGTTAATTGAAAGCTCAGGTCAATCAAATGTGAAAATTGATTATTTTTAGGTCATCTCTACTGAGATACCTAATAAAGCCGACCAAACGTCCGGCCGTCCGACGTCCGTCAACAATTTTTCTTCCTATCCTTGATGAAAACTTAGTATGGTGGGTAGAGGTCGATGAGTGTTGCACAACGATATAACTTTTGTCCGGCGTTCAAGGTCAGGACAGGTCACGAGGTCACGTTAAGTTATAAAAATCGCCAGTTTTCAATAACCTATCTAGTCGTGCCCATTCTACAAGATATTCGGCAACTGTTTATTGCATTCATGATAAGTAAAAAATATTATCTTGATCTAACTGGACAGATCTTTTGAATTTCCTTCCCGTTGATCGTAAAGTGATCTGGAAGATGGCCAAAAACGCCGATGCGATTCGCCAAAGAAGGAAGAAGAGAAATGAAATATAAATAATATGGAATAGCGCAAAGCCTAGAAGCGAACGTACAGATTCTTTCTTACTTCGCTTTCCTGACTTTACATAAAACTTGTTCACAACTGGTATACTTGCCAACGAAACCGTGGTACGTGTAAGCGCCGCACAGCTGATGGATTTGACGCAATTTCCGGTTACTTCGCGCCTGGGATTCGGATCAGCGACACAAATAAGCGTAAATCACGATTAAAAAATATTTTTTTGATGATGCGGGAGATATCTTTATTAAAATTAACTTTGGGAAAAATAATTGAATAAATAAACGAGATCACTTCTGGTCAAGATAAAAGAAATTAAAGTTCCGGAAAGAGTTTCAAAATCACTCCGTAATGTTAAATACAAAATAAACACTTCCTGTCATGAAAAAAATCACCTTCGGAAGTATAAAATTAACTTTGGGAAAAAAATAATTGAATAAATAAATAAACACTTCCGGTCATGATCTCCCGGCATGCATCATTCCCCATGAAAAAAACCGGAAACAAAAAAAAAAACAGCAACAAAACAAAAAAACGGAAGCAAAATGGTCATAGCCAATGACACGGATTCACAATTGCCAAGGTATTGTGTTGTTTTTGTTGTTTCCTATTCTCATGTGCACGCGCTTAAGTAATATCACAAGATAGAAATAAAACCCAATCGTGTTTATACACCCACAGCGTTTAAGAACAACCGGAAGCAAAACGTCTTAGCTAACGACACGGATTCGAAATACCAGCGGCTATTGTGTTGTGTTGTTGTTATTTCCTATTCTCTCACGTGCACGTGTTAAGTATTAAGCGCTCACTTCGTTCGCTATAAAACACATTTTTAGCCTTTATATTTATACATTTTCCTCGAAGGTGCAAAAGTTTCAAACCCGAAATGTAAACGTCGGCATTTATTTTTCAAATATAATTTCTGTCGCGCGCACCAAAATGCCCGAGTCACCTTTAACCAAACACCAGTAGGTCGTCATGGCGTCTGAGCAGTGGCCAGCGTGGTTCAAGATTGGACTGTGGCTTTCTGGGAGCGAGACGTGATTGTAAGATAGTATGTCGGCGGTATAAATTCGAGTGACTGTCATTGGTGATCTTAATCACGCAACACTCTGACAACGAATATTTCTGGTCCGAACGATTGCATCAATTCAGTGCATCAGCAGGGATGATTCGCAGGCTCCTCTCGATCGTGCGCATATCTAACATCAATCACCGGCGGACATAGGCTGCAGGCTGTGGGCGAGGCCACGGATCCCGGAATGAGGGGGATAAGTGATAAATTATGCTACATGCTTCGCGGCTTTTCTGATTAATATATCAATGAGTACATTCCATAATTAATGAATTAATAATTAATGAATCTTGGCATTACAAAATGTTTTTCATACCTGAATGTTACTTGTGCGAGTGTCACGAAAACTTCTGTGAATTAATAATTAATGAATTTGCGATCTTAACCGATTTTTCAAAACCTCAATATCTCTATAAATACTTGACAATTTTCATCTCTGGAAAGTTGCATGTAATCAGTGAAGAATAATCTACAGGATTATCATAATCTCCGAGAGCTAAGCCTATTTTTTCGTTTTTTTTCTACAACCGGAAGTGAAATGTCCCAGAGGAGGGACGACGCGAAACCACGTATTGCACTTACTGGTGATCTGATGTGTTAATCCGGTACTAAATGAACAATACATATTTATTAATATATGTCATTAGTAGTATTATCCTAGTGTATCTCTGTGAAACTATTTCAATCTAAACGGTTAGTTTGGACTGTTTCGTGGTTACCTGAAACTGAACATTGAGAACTTGCTACTTGTGGTATTATAGAGATGACCGTCACCCCCACACGGGGGTAATTTTTCAGATTGAAATTGATGATTTTAGAAGTTTGACCTTCAGTTGATCCTTGACCTTTTGACCTCAAAAATAGTTGGTTTCCAAATTCAATGATTCACGATGCAATCGCTGTTTAATTCTCAGGTTAATCAGATGA
>JAXMNL010000032.1:241644-254718 GCA_035128595.1 Eptatretus atami | reverse complement strand
CACCTTTGGGCTCCGTGGTGTATTTCCACTGGGGGACAGGTAGACTCCTATCCCATAATGACAAGCCTGTGTTGGCTCTGCTTTCTCTGTTGACTAACGTCAATCAAATTCTGCAAATCAGTTCTATCAGCTGAACTTTCTCAGTTACTGACAGAACCACCAGCTGTGGAGGCAGTGGAGTCTGGCGGTTCAACCTGTGGCAGCTGCTGGCTTGCTGCCCAGCTCTTGCTAATCTTGTTCCACTCTTGATGCTGAAATCATGATATCTGTCAAATACCATGTCAACGTAGGAAGAAAGCGACGATCAGAAAAGGGGAAGACCCTCTCATAACAGGGCCCTTCACTGCTCCTAATGTTGGCAGTGAAGTACCCCGAAACAGCCAGGGGGAAAAAAGAGTGGCATCTATATGTGGAGAATTGCGTTGCTCAAGCCGATGGTGTTGGTCACCCAGATAGCTCGGCATGTACGGTCACCGGAGGATCTGGGTTCGATTCCCAGTCTGGGCGGTAATTCCCACCATGTACATAGATGAGAAAGTGTAAAAAATTGTCATAATTGTCGTTATTAAAATAATGAAACAGTCGCAAAAGTTCAAGCTCACAAAAAATTGCACAAAACGAGCTGGCCAATGGACATGACGGCCAGACCGTGTCTTCCTCACCACCGGCACGTGAGGAACAGCTACGCCCGTGCTGTACTCGCTGCAAAAGTGAGGTTGTGGTTATGACAAGTGCAGTAGTCGGATCGATGTTCAACATAAGCATAACTTCAACCTGTCAATTTGATGGTATCGATGTATTCCATTGTAGTTAATTATTGAAAAACTTGTCAGGATCCAAAGGCAGCTTGGTGATGGTATTCACGTTATAAGTGTGGAAGCATATGTATGAAAATTCTAATACCGTGGCACTGGATTGATAATCTTTGCACATGGATTTATTTTGCAGGACAATGCATTGAGAATCAGAAAATCATGTACCAAATTTTTTTTTTTTTGCATTTTGGGTTACCCATTTTGGGCTTTTAATGTGGCCTCCTAAAATAACCAGTTTCAAATATTGTTATTATAAAGCAAAGGCATGTAGCATATCAAATTAAAGGTCTGGACATTTGTAGCACAAAATATATAGATATATACATATATATATATATAATATATATATAATATAATATATATAAGCATACTATTTTTTATGTTGTCCACAGTATCTATGCCAATTTCCCTGCAATAACAACCACCCAGATTGGCAAATGTTCTTATTTAAAAGTTAATCAATTAGAGAAAGTACATTATGCTTTATGGTATGTTTAGTGGTTCACCATAAAAGTGTATCTGTCTATGTATACACTTAAGTAGTCAACTGTATGGAATAGGTCAAAAATATTTGTTGAAACAAAAAACTATCAAGTTCTAGCAATGCAGTTCAGATTAGTCATCTTCATCCATTGCTGCCTCATGAATCATTTCCCTTAGTCTGTCATTGGGCATTGGTTTGATGGACTCCCTCCTGTTACATCTGTGTTATCTTCATTGTGATGTTCATTGGTTGGTTCTCTGTCTCACTTCGTCTGATCAAGTACAACTCATCAGTTAGCATCTGCTTCACACCTGGGCTTCCAGTTTGAAATCCATTTGTATCCCACAATGATATGAACGCAAGAAAGGCCAATATAGGTCCTCAGATCTGTAAGCGTTTTCAGACAGCCTCATTCTGTTTATGTTGGAATTCTGCATTACTTTAGTTGGATGTGGGCTTATGTTTGACTCTGATACTACATGGAAGGAGCTGGTTCTGTTGTGCCAGAACTAGAAAAGGATTCGCTCAGACACGTTTTTGCCTAGTGGCGATTGCGTTTGGGTGTGTGGTTCGTTTGTTCATGGAACTGGAAAAACAGCAGTGCCATTAAGTCCCCTTTCCAGTCTGGTGTATCTCGGCGAAATCGACGTGTCGATTGCAAAGAAGAGGAACTTCCCTTCACAAGCGTTTCAGGAAGTATACAGACCATTGTTCTGTGCAGCACCTTTCACACTGCAATGAGCAAGTTGCATCTCATATGCGGAAGACACGCTCGTAGTTGATGGAGTACCCAAAACTTATGAAGAATCTCACCCTCGGTCTTACTCCGAGTGGCTTGATAACTTGTCAACCAATTCCAAATACTAGAGGATTCTCATTTGATGTCGAAATGCCTGCTTCCTCATGCTTTGGCAATAGGACACCGACGATCAGAACTGTATGCAAACATGTATAGTCTTGCTATGTTCCGTGTTACTAGTTTGAAAATGCCATTATGCTTTCTTTGTGTTGACTCAAGTTTAACATGGCCCTATTAGATCCAGCGGATGAATGCCTCCAGCGATTGGGAACTTGATTTCATCAACAGGAACCTGAAATTTTCCAACGCTGCTTAGAGCTTCAGCGATGTCCCTTCTTATTACCTTGGGCACTTTCGAAGACTGCTTTCATGTTTGCTGCTCGCATCGCCAGCGTGGCCTCGTCCAAGGTTGTCAATTGCGGCTCTTTTGTTCTTAGACGTGTACATCCGATCTGGTTATTCATATGGTAGAGCGGCAGAAAACTTCAACATCATCAATATTTTCGACAAGGCTACCTTCAAACTTCTCCTTGATATATGCGTATCATTTGAACCATTGACTCTGAGGACTTTTTGATAAACTGCTTTTACTTCACCCATGTCCCGATAGATCCTGATTTCAGCAGGCTGCTATCGAAGAGAGGGAATTCAAATGTCTGCTGAAACCTTGGTTATACTGCTTCGTCGTGTTCTCTCCTGCTGTACCTAGTCGCTGAACTGCTTCAACCCAACAAACAGATGGTATTTGATATCAATCGCAGGGCCATCATTTGGATCGATTGCACACTCAGATTTACTCCACTGCTGTTATTTGCTGTTACTCAACGCAGCCTTTCGGAGCTGTTCCCCGGGTTGAACGCACTGATCTGTGGAGTGCTCCTTTCTCTGAAGCTTCATTACAGAAAAAAGCAGTTGTTTTTATTGTTGTTTTGCACCAGATCGCATGTACGTTCTGTTGACGATGGTTCTATGTGGTGGCGGTGGTGTGTTTTGAGTTCCGTCCTTTCTGGTCTCCAACTTATCGTTGGTTTAGGTTACTTGCCCTGCTTCCAGTGTAGCTTCATATCTGTTTCAGCCCGCTGCAATATGGATTTGTGCGACTGCAATTTTATAACATTCTAGATTGCCATGTGACACCTTTCTGTGATAGTTCATTTGCCACACATCACCAAGCTCTTCTTGGATGGATATGTACTATTATCCCCATAGAGCGAACCGGGGTATTCCACACTCTGATAAACAGCTATATGATTCTGGTCCTTGGTGTTTTACGAGTTTTCCAGATGCTTTGCAAATTGCACATATATTCAAACCTTGTCAAGATGTGGTGCAACTTGATGCTTTTGTGCGTGGAAACTGGAAGGACTTGGAGATGATTCATCCCATAACATAACTTGAGAACAGTTTATTTCAATGTCCACTGACATAATTTCTTCACCCACAAAGCCTTGGAGGTTAAATCACAACTAACAGCATCTTCTTTTAGTCTGACCCTTGACCACTTCTTCTTATTCAATTGACCTGAAAAGCGCAAAAAAAAATAACATACATTGTATGTAGAGTAGGGATACAACTTTTTGCAACTCCATAGTCCTGTATCCATATTCTGATGAGCTTTTGCTAGAAAACAATGAAGAATCAATGTTTTTTGTATTGTTCAAAAAAGTTCACCCATACTAAACTTTGAAATTTGCAATGACTGCATGACCTTAATTCCGCTCCACCAGCATTGATTGCTTCTGCTGATGTTTAGTTTTGATGGCTCTTGTTCTCCAGTGATTTGTCAAGGATGTTCAAAAGCAGTCTTGCAGGGTAGTAAGCTTTTTTAAAGTTAAATAAATAATTAAAACAGGTTCTAGTTTTTGGAAATTCCACCCAAAATGCAATGAAGTACTGAAAAATTTCAAAGTTAGTCATGACGTGAACTTTTTTTTGAACAAATACAAAAAAAACATTGATTTTCATGTTTTCCTAGCAAAAAGCTTTCATCAGAATATTGATAAGTAATGAGTTGCAAAAAAAAGTTGTATCCTAATGTAGATGTTGTTAGCATTCATAATGTTCGAAAAATTAATTATCGCTGTGATGTTGCAGTAATTGATTAAAATTATATCGGCTGCAACAGCATCTGAAATTAACAACAATTCAGATAAGTTCACGATGTTATGTCAATTCAGTATTGATTATATCCATATTTCTAGGCTGGAATCTGCTCAGTTTGATATATTGTTGCGGGCCGGGTATCGCGACGAGCACGACAGCTAAGATGGAACATAGAGTCGACTCAACTAACACCTGGAATTATAGTCGCCACCCCGGACAAACTCCGAGCCGACGGGTCCTTATCGACCGAAGATCCCAATAGGTTGACTGCCAATTTCAATTACCTAAATACTCATGTCTCCAAACTACCGGGAAAATCACCCTCGACGGCCCTCGTAACGAGATTGAGTCCATTAGCGTGCCCGACCCGAGCGAACGGTTTTGCCCGAAGTTCGCGTCCAATCGTACATTTACAGCGACAACAGCTTTTAATTCACCAACACGCGTCACGCTAAGCCAATGGAGGAGAAACACAACGAACTGATACATTTAACAAATGTATTTATTTATAATGGGGGCAGGGGAGCACGCAAGAAGGCAGATAAACCGAAATATATTGGAGAATAAGCAATTTATGTACAAGCACCTATGCAGTTTACCTTAATAGACTGGCACCACCACACAACACACACACACCACACACACACACCGCACACCGTACACTCAAGAACCGTGGCACAGCCTTTATGAGGCTCCAGCTGGAGGGAAAGGTGAACCTGAAGACCAGGAGCCTGCCCGGACCTGTCCACATCGTGTGGCTTCGAGCTGGCAAGGGTGGCGGACCAGACCTTTTCGCGTGTGAGGTGAATGTGACAACCACTCGCGTCGGCGAAACGCGATCTCCACTCGTGTCAACCCGTTTTCTCTCTCTCCTGGCTACCGACAGAACACCAGGTTTTTTTAACAGAACGGCAGCAAACCCTTGCTTCTGGTCAAGGAAGGACTCTTGAGCTCTAGCTCTCTTTCTCTTTTCGTTCCGATCGCGCCGCAAACTTATTCACCTTGTCTCTGGGGGGGGGGGGGGGGGGGGCGCACGCGCCTCTGCCCTCCTCCGCCCTCCCCGGACGGTTTTGGTGCGAATCGCTCGTCGCCCTGTCACTGGCCAAAACGAGCGGCAAGTCGTCATTGGCCCCGGGCGTGGGGTGACGTCATGCGGACCGCCCTTCTCACCGTCGCGGGTCTGATTGGTGGCCACCCCCCTGTAGCACGCTGATTGGTCGAGGCCGCCACGAGGCTCCTCCTAGAACTCCGCCCACGTACGTGCGACACGCACGCAGAAACAATGCGTCGGTGTGAGGAAGCGAGGTGAGCGTGTTATTCTTGGTGTTAAAAATAAATGAAACCCTATCAAAATAATCACAGCGCAAGTACATTATATTCACCCATTAAACGAGGGAGGGACCTAACTAAAAACACATACTTACGATATAACTGTTCTATAGGACCTGTATGTGGAGTGCTCATGGCTTCCAGATTCACAACAATATTACATGCCCAGTTTAAACCAGAAAACAAAAAAGTTGGTAAATTTTATCATTGAAAAAAGTGTGATTCAGGGGTAGTCACGTATCGGATTGAAAATAATATTGAAATGCTCAAAAAAAATTGCACCATGATTTTTCTGACTCTCAGAATCCATAAGAATGAAAAAAATATATGGTGCCCATGGAATTACATAGCTCTACACTGTCAACCATAGTGGCTGTTTGTCTATCGTGGATGGTGGGAGTACGGTTGCCATGTGTACCCAGGAATTGTCGTCGTTCATGCTGGTTGTAATTTAGCCAATAATGGCTTTGTTCCACCCTCAACCTGGTGGCACCCAAGAATACATTTCTAACTGGTCCACTGGGCTGTGGAAATGTCTTCCTGCATTTTAGCCGTGGCCACAATTCTGATTATTGAGTTGTGGTTGGAGATGAATGTGAATTATAACATGATGCAGGCCTATGGCAGTGTCAGAACACAATCACCATTTTTTGCATTGCATTGTTTGAGAATTGAAGACAGTGGGGGAGGAATGATATGTTGGGTTTGTAAAATGGATCAGGCTCTGGAGGAGCAAGTGAGCTGTGTCGTCCACTGAGTAATTTATCCCTGGCAAGCTGTGGTGTCTGGAAATGGGGACCCGTCGGGAGAGTTTGGTTGTGCAACCAACGGTAAGAGACCCTTGGTGACCCAGTGGAAGCCAAGAGAGCCTGGATGGTGCAACACCCTCCCCGATGGTGGTTCTGGTTGGGAAAGCAGCGTACCTAAGAGGTAGGGAGACCCCTGGCGACCAGGAGAGTTGAGAGAGCCTGGATTGGTGCGGGGACCCTCCCCAGTGGGAATACAGCAAAAGAGCTCTTTTGCTGTCAGAGACCGAATAGTTGAAGGGGGCAGGGGCAAAGAGGTCAAAGTCGGGCGACTTGTTTTTGGATTTCGCGCCCCACCATCTTGTTGTACGGTACCCCCGCTGCCTAATTAAGGATCCACAATGTGTGTAATAACATTTAAGAAACGCCTTGCTGGATTAGGATGGCTCCGCAGGTAACGTCGGTATTGCGAATCACTGGGAATGCAGTCTTTAGAAAGTTGTAGAAACGTTTATGAATTTTGGTTAAAGTTTTGTCTGTTACGGTAGGTTTTTTGTGTGTTTTTCTGACATTTTCTGCATGACAACAGCATGACAGACGGCAAGAGCGAGGAAACCAAGAGTTTTGCAAAATTTGAATTGTTGTGATTAGGGGGTGTTAGAACGTTGAGAATAGGTAAATTAGCCACGGCTCACTTCCCACAGCCCCTCCTAATTATTTCATAGGCCAATTAGGTGTGAGTCGGTAGTGGTAACGCTGGAATGGTAATGCCTGTATTGAACCTTGCAGGAGCTACAGTGATCACAAAAATGCAGGCTTTTCTGCCAAACACTCGGACTATAAAGCTCAATCGTCACCGTTGTTATATCTGGGTGTGTGTACATAGGGCCTCATGGCCCTGAAACGCCACAAAAAATTAAAAAAAAAGATTTCTCCTTCATATTCCGCTAAATGACGGGGTGTATTTTGAGAGAACCTGGCGTGTCACCCCACGATGTGCACACACATTTTTATGACGGGGCAGTGTCGAGTGAGTGACATTGTAATGTGATGTGAACAACAGTAGTATACGTACATGTTCAGTCATGGTCGCCTACGATGCATGTTAATCACGGGCAAAGAAAATGGAGCAGATGATGGAGAGGAAGGGGTGTAGTTCAGTGAGAGGGATGTTGGGTGGGATTGGGTGGATGGAGAGGAAGGGGTGGTAGTTCAGTGAGAGGATGTTGGTGGGATTGGGTGGATGGAGAGGAAGGTGGTTAGTTCAGTGAGAGGGATGTTGGTGGGATTGGGTAGCTGGAGGGACCCGGTGTTGCCAGCAATGCTGGGTACCTCGCTCCGAAAAGTAAAGACTTTTGGTGTTTCTTGAACTAATGTGAGTATTCTGTTCTGAGATCTCTTGAATGGCCAAGAATCAAAAGATCAGTTGTTTGAAGAAAATTTTGAATTAATATTCCGATTGATGCCACTCTGGCACCCTTGAGCATTTTTGTAGAAACCATTAATATGCAAATAAGCAGTGGCCATTGTCAAAATTAATATCTCCAGAAGTAAGCATCCAAAAGCCTGTTGAGGTGTCCAACCCATGTTTTTAGGGTCACTGGTCATGATAAACCCACTTAATTTGATAACATTGAAATTTAGCTCATTAATGATGCAAATTGAAGCATACTCCGACTCCCTGAATTTGTCCGCCCGATGGCGTTTTTGCAGTACGTTATACAACAACAACAAAACTGTTTGAAAATAACTTGCGCAGAGCCGTTTATCCCCAGTACAGTTGTGAGAAATGGCTGACCTCAGAAGATCAACAGCATGAACTGTTTCTGATCAAGTAAAGTTGGGCTTGTAATGTAATGAAAGAAACATGGAGAATTGAGTTTTAAGTAAGATAATGTCTTCTGATACAGTAGAATGATCGATATTATTTGCAAGCAAGTTTTTTTTTATTATTTTAACATGATCTGTCTGAAAGCAACTGTGTATTTTATTGATTTTTAAAAGTACACAGGGTGGAACCTGTTATACACTGATGTTTATAATTACCTCTATTGTTACAGGTTGAGGCTCCATACCATGGGAGACTGTTTCTTCAGTCCTGCGATGCAACTAAAGCTGGAAAACCTCTGGTCCAGACAGAGTGCGAAGATCATCGGTCAAGCAAAGCAAGACAGAAGATGGTATACATGAAGAGCTTGAACAGAGATTACAGGCAGACGAATCTATCGAGCTCAAATGCCATAGAGACTGTGTGTCAACGTACACATCACGCTCACACATGAAAGACACTTGAAACGAATGAGTAATGTCTGTTTGGAAGATGCTTCAACAAGCAAAAGAAGCCGCCGTTCAAAGACGACAGTATTTGACTTTAAAGAACATTGCATTTTTTGCGGAGAAAAGTGCATCATGGACTTTGATAAGAAGAATCCTAATCGTTGGCGAGTTCTCCTTTGTAGGACTGCAGATCGTGTTGATCGACAACTTTCAAACAACTATCAGATGTTATCGAATTCCTGCCAGGTCCAAGATACATTAAATGGGTGCAATCAGGATCTATGCTGCTGATTGCGAGGATACACGATGGACTGTAGACAGTCTGCAATATGTACAATGGATCATGGAGGAAAGCTATACTCTCGACGAACCCTGTTATCCAAATTGTTGGATATACTTGGCTCTGAAGCTTCTGGTTCTTAAGGAATGTTCTTAAGGAACGTTCTTACCAAGATACAATGTTTGGAAAGGCAGTTGTCAAAATACCATCTTTAGACCTCAACAAAGTGGAAATGTTTGTCACTGACCTGTCAGATTCAGAAGACCAAAATTCATCTAAAACAGATGCTTCCAGGTTACGGAATAGGTACTGACAAGGAGTTCCAGTGAGCTTTGAGGTCATCATAGTTCATACTGTCATACTCTGTTAAAAAGCTAAACAGCTTCTTTATTTCTGATAGGCATTGACTCTGCGCATTCACTTTTTTTTTTGGGTTGGAAGTGCCTTCTTCTTTCTCCTTTTAAAAAACAAAAAATGTATCTTTATATATGTATATATATATATATATATATACATTATATATACAAAGATACTTTTTTGTTTTTTAAATGTATACACTTATCACTAAAAGACAAGATCACTCGATACACCACAATGAATTCACATTCATTCCTAAGCAATCTAATATTGTGTAAAAATTGTTTACCATGAACTTCTGACGTGGGATCAAGATGAGTTTCTATCCCAACTGATTCATCAAATAATTTTTTTCTCTTTGTTTGTTCTATCTATGTAGATAGGCTCAGCAAAAGTCCTAGCCTGATCTTCTATTTCATTTCAGAGATGAAGGAGATCAAACTCTCATACAGGTTCACAACTGACAGAAGGTCAGTCTCAACTTTTTGAAGTGATAAGCTGGTTGCATTAAACCTTGTCAAAATCTTATACCATATTACAGTAAGAAGTGCTGTTTCAATTGCTGATCTTTTCAAATGATTCATTTGTTTTTCTGAGACCTTCACCTTCAAGCTTTGTACCACAGTTTGTCTGCTGTAAGAACATATATGTTTCCAGTGTGACTTTATCTCATGGTAATGTAAAAACACTGCTTTACAGCATCAGCCCTTGGCACTCCAGCGAGTATCTGATAGGGATTTCAGAACAATCCCTGCAGCTGGTAGTGCGGCTTCAAGTAATCCCATCTATATGTGGAGGCTGAGAAGAAGTATTATTAAGGCTTGTAAAAAAACTGAAATATGAAACAGACGCAAGGCAATGATGTTCCTACAAAGTTCAAGGATGACCTGCACAGGGACATAATATGCCAGGGGATTCATAGCCTTTATTCTGGCTTGGAGACCAGTGTAAATCCAGACATATTGGCAGCATTTCATAACTCTGGCCTCTCATGTCACGCGCAAATCAAGACCAACATCTTCAATTAATTGTACAACAGTTAGGCTATGCATGTCTATGAACTTCGAAATCGCTCAACAGGTTTTACATAACGAACTATGATGTAAGTTGGTCAGTATGACTAACATCCGGTGTGGAATCAACACCAACTGAATAATATTGGCTTGTTCACTTCCACTTATGATAACTGAGTGAATTTCTTCAGCCATCAGATTGATATGTCATCAGAAATCGTTTGAGAGATATGAAGTCTTTTCCACTTACCTACAGCAAACTACTTACCCAGATGCTGTGCAAGAAGAGGTCAAATTTTGCTGAGAGTTCTAGTACTCAAGTAATACCATTGTTGCTAGAGCCAAATTCTTTCATCACTACCTCTGAGGAAGACCTCTTATGTCAAAAATTTTAGTGTTTCAACTATGCGCAACAGAACTTCTCTCCAATATTTTCTCTCTACTTCTACTTGCAAAGCCAAAGTGGAATCAATTCGAATGCTGCAAACTGCCTTTACACCCCAAGCAGTAACTGAGTTTTATGCTCTTTACTACTTTCATGTTCAGCAACTCTACGCCGCAGTTTTCAGTCACTAAACCCACTTGTAAACAATGAGACTTGCTTGGAACACAATACATGCCAGTTTTTGGAGGAATTACACAAGCCATTCCCTTTTAACTTTTTCATCATTTGCCATTTTACGTGTAAACAAGGATATGGAACATATTGAACTCTTTCCTTTTCACCCTCACCCGCACTTCTTGCGAAGTCACCTTTTGCACAGTTTTGACCAAGAGTCCTACGATTCACAGTTTTTGATCAAAATCAAGAGGATGATTTACTAAATATTCATCAATTATCTGCCGTCAGCTGGGATCACTCGAACACACAAATCAGCACTACATCTTGTTCCACAGAAGTTTCTTATCAGTCAACTGAAATGAATCGATGAAGCTTCAATCACAGGTGGTACTTCTACTTCCATTGCTGATTCACTCAATCTGTGACTGACTCAGCTGACCTTGCTTCGTCGTGGTCATCGCCTGGAGTTACCGTCACTGGTACTAGGCTCTGAACTTCTTTGG
Organism: Eptatretus atami; assembly: GCA_035128595.1. Lineage (NCBI taxonomy): Eukaryota > Metazoa > Chordata > Myxini > Myxiniformes > Myxinidae > Eptatretus > Eptatretus atami. The sequence goes on along the minus strand of JAXMNL010000032.1, from coordinate 243,450 downwards.
TTTTAAAAAGGTTGTCAGCTTTGGAAGTGATTGGAGTTGTGCAGCTTTGGTTTTTTAACTTTCTCTTTTGTGAGCCACTCTTATTTCTTCTGGGACGGACATAATTAATCTATCTCATGAGAATCCCCAAGATTCCAAGAATCTGTAAGCATAAAGTAATATAAATTAGTTCAAGTCTAGTAAAGAGATACCAATATCACCAAAATAAGAACACAAAAACACACGTAATATAACAATGAAGTCCACTAAATACAACATGTAATGTATATAATCTACAGATGGATAGATAGTGGGAAACGGGCATTCTAAAAGTACTGGTATATTTTTTGTTACCTTATTTTACTATAGGGCCTACAAGCCTACTCCTTGCCGATCAGAGAACCCACAAGTCCCCGTGGGCCCTAGGCCAATGGCCTATTTGCCTATTGGAAATCCGGCCCTGCCCGCAGAGTGTGGACAAACCGTAACCATCTTCACAAAGACCCAACAGCTGTATCGAGTGGCCGTTATGTTAATGGGTTTATTCCTTGTCATACCAAGGCTGGGTGGCAGCACACCCTTATGAGTTTCATTGTTGTGTGCAGAAACTTGATGAAATCTGCCTTTGGAGGTGTTGCTCATATGCTTGGTGGAAAAAAGTTTCCCCAAAACTTCAGGCCCTACGATTGGTGACTGAGGAGGTCCTTCGTTCCAGCATGGCTCAGGCAGAAAGTCATGAAGACTTAATGGACATCTTGAAACCAAAGCAACAAAGAGGATGATCACACAACTATGGGTACAAAAACCTTGTGAAACCTGTATTCATATGATGGCGTTTGTTCGTGCTGAGCGTGATGGAGACGCTCCCCATTTCTTCGCGGCTGGACATCACAAACTATGCTAGATATGGCTTCTACACTTCGATCGATGGAAAGGCTTCATGGAGACATTCTGGAAATGTTCTTAAAATGAGATCACGTAATGCGGCACAAGACGGGCCTATGGTCGGATATGTACATCGAGTCCATGTTCATGGCATACATGGAATCGTTGGCATTACACTGAAGAAGTGGGCCTATAAGTATGCACACGTTTAGTCAGATAGTCCACGACTCACAGATGTGACCATTCACAGGAAGAGAAGCCATCACGCATACGATCTGATGCAGAGGACCGAGATAAGATAAGGAGAAAACTCCAGTCCTGGATCGACCCAAACGAACATGCAGACAGAGTTGTTCAACATTGTAACTGGCATAATTGACCGAGAAGAGTGAACGCGCCAAGGCAGTTGACATTGGCCGAGCACAGAGTCATTCGTATGAAGAAAAGTTTGGAAAGAAAAGAAAAAGCAGCTGAAATATGAAACAGACGCAAGGCAATGATGTTCCTACAGAGTTCAAGAAAGAAAGAAAATATTGCCAGAGAGGCCAGCAGGATTCAACGCTCCCTATCAAACAAGTCATAACTATGCAGTGACACCGAAATCATGCGGTGTGGATCTACTGAGGTTTGTGATCTAAATCATCTACTCCAGGTCATGGGACTCCAACAAAGTCAAACATCAACTATGTGACGTCTTAGAGTACAAGCTTGTACCTGTGCTAAACATCAATGTTCGAAGAAAAGGGGAGATGAGAATAGCAAGACCAAGTCGACCATTGAAGAAGAATCTCAACAAACTGGGTCCACAACCTGAAGTCACCATCTTAGATGGTGTGCAATCCTCTCTCTGGGTTATTCATTGCCTACAGGGGAATTGTGCAAACTTTGTGACAACTTCACGAGCTACATCATGCAAAGATGACCAAATCAGATGATATCTGG